>JALBCR010000220.1:0-95000 GCA_030710515.1 Abscondita cerata
TCATTGTACTTCGTTCCAGTTTACGTATTGCTCACATTTGGTGTCGCGTTGTTAATAATTGACAGCTTTCTCGTCAAATTGCTAGACAACAGATTTTATTAAACAACCTAAATTTACGCGGTAAAAATACAAACCTCTAGTACAATTATAAGTAATAAATACTGAACTGTGTGTGCTTTTCGATAAATTAAAAAATAGGTAAGTTCTAGATAATATAAAAGTGAATTTGTTATAAAATAATTTCAAAGAAGAATTGAGAAGCAATACCAGAACTCGACTCCGCTTCGCTTAATTTACTCCTTCATTATCAACTATTTTTTAAAATAAAAGATTCATGCTTTAAATGAATGGAAAGCTCAAGTATCATTGATTAAGTATTTTATTAAATTGCACTGCTCTATCGTTTTTCTTTTAAAAATTTATGTTTGTACATAAAAATAGATGTCCAAAAAAATATGTTTGACAAAATTAAGTTATGTTTCAGTAAAACGTGCCAAAGTAAAAGGATGTCTCTTAGATTTTGATTGCGTATGTTTAAAGTTAATAAAAAACGTCAACTTATTTGTTCAACTACATTTTCAGAGATCAATTCCTACAGAAACTTTACGCATGAGTATAAACTCCATCCAGGTGAGCCTTCAATGATGGTCTAATTAAATCTGAGTTGAAGGTAGAATGTAGCTTTTTTAAAATAATTGTTTTAATCAATATACTGTACATTTCATAATACAAAAAATTTATAAGCTTACATAGTAAAACAGGATGTTCCCAAACAGCGACAAACCAACAAGCATCAAGATTATTCATTAATGCTATTATTATAGATTCTCTAATCATATTATTGTTAATCTCTTCGACTGCTCCATTTGGAAAGTTCGTAAATAGAAAATTGGCTTTTAGAAATGAATGCAATTTTATACATTAAAGAGTGAAATACCTTAAAATCAAATGGCTTTATGACTAATGGATAACGGTGATACACTCAACAAAATCCAATAAAGAAAATCCGTTTATTGTACATAGAAATTTGGTAAAATTGTTTTCAGATCGGGTATTCCGTATTAATCACATCTTATGTTCAGATTAATGAAATAATTTCTAAGTTTAAAGTTAATAAAACTAAGTAAGTTTAATAATAAAATTAACACATTATAAAAATGACAGATAGCACAAGAAGACTTATTTTTAAATAATAACAACTTCATTTAAATTAAAGATTTTGAATAAATATTTTTGTTTAAATTAGACGTAAAATTAAAATTGTTTATAATATAAAAATGTTCAAAATAATAATCCATATTTATTTGGTAAAAGAATTGCTTATTAAGAAAATATTTTGTGTTTAACTAGTGGAGTAAAAAAATGTTTAGTACTTAAGTTTTATTAGTAGCGGTAATCAAAAGAATGCAAAATTAACATTCTGTGAAAATAAGTGTTATCGGAATTATTTTCCGTGAAAGAGAACAAATAAGTTTGTGTGTGAGTTGACAGACGATAAACGCTCGTTAATTTGATGAAGGTCAAATTCATGTTAAAACAAAGTTTAAATGTTAAAGATTACGAACTATTCCTAAGTGTTAGAATTGAGTCAGTGGAGAAAAGGACAAAACTAAGATGTTGCAAGACATTGAAGCGGTGTGAAAGATTAATAACGGAATGCAAGTTGCAACGAGCAGTGGATTGTCATTGATTTAAGTTCGAGCATTGAAGTTAGAGTCTCGATAATTATATTCAACGTTAAGTTACGTATTCATTGAATATGCAATTGGCATATTATATTTCCTCCGTTAAAATTAGCAAAACAAAAAAATACAAATAAATTGATAAAATTTATTCAATAAATAAAAACCTTGTACTCAACGCGAATTGATAGAAAGAAAATCAACCATAACGACAACGCTTCGATAACATCATAAAATGGAAGAAAGACATCTTCTACGAAAAGTCGATCAATTAAAATAATAATAAAGTATATGACAAATAAAAAGTTTCTCATTGCTCAAGATTTCAATTACGAATTTTTTTTAATCCACAAATTAAACGATTGATTGTTTCGCTCGGTTTGTAATGTAAATTTAAAAAAAAACTTTTGTTTCGGTTTTGTTTGCTTCTATTGTGGCCGTTATTGTAAAGAAAAACGCTTTCAAAATTTGTCGAACATGTTTCTTCGTTTTCTATCGGGTCCTAGTAGTCGTTTTTTATTTCTGACGTCGTTACACCGAGTGATTTTTAGAACCAATTTTCTATTTTCGAGCGCCTTTTTAACGCAAACCAGCACCTGTTTGGCCACAGAAACAACCAAAACATGAGATATATTACGCATCCCCTCACTTGTCCGACGCCACCAAATACTTAAAACCGCTAATCGCAATCGACACGTAACTATTACAACAAGTCGACGTTAAAAAAGATAAGTTTCAATATAATCTACACATATATTTTTAAGGCAGTAAGACCAACACTTCATACTGTTAATTCAAGTTTTATTGACATATTGTATTAGAAATCGGCAAAGATTTCACTCCTTACATATACTCAATTAGACAAATTAATTAATAGCTACTCATTAATCGTGTCCTTTGGTTTCTTTTATTACTCGGAGACTACAGTATAGAAATGTGAAACCAAAAATCTGTGCCGGCGTAAATATTTTCTTTGATTACGTTGTACGTATCACCTACTACACTGCGACTGAACCAGCTTGGGGTACTTGCTCTACGTACTAACGCCGATTACAAATCGAAATAAATGTAATTTAGTCGCCCTATAATACCGTCAAGTTTTATCTGTAACTAAGCCAATCTTAATTAACCTTTATTTACTTAAAATTTAATGTGCGCAATAATGGCGATACACTTAAACTTAAACCAACGCAATATGTATAAATACTAAAACATTATATAAAATTAATTTTAACCAACAAGCTATTACAGATTAAAATAAGGATATAATTATAAAAAATATCTAAAAATGTCGTACAAGTTTATTGCAAATTTAATACTATGGAATAATATACCATGAATCATCATTTAAATGGGGTTCACTCAAGGATGCTTTTACTTAACAATTTAGATCGACTTTGAGATGTTTCGTACTTATTATAAACATACGTTTTCTTTACTTATTGTCCAAATTTTTTCGTCCTTTCGTAATCTAGACAAACACCTCTGATTTTGGATTAGGACAGTATTAAATCAAGACTATTCTGAAGGAGAAAAATTTATTAGTTATATTAGCATTTTTTTAACCAAAGCGAAAGAAATGATTCTGTTACAGTAAAAGAGTGATTGGCTGTATTTAAAGCAATAGAAAAGTGTAGACCATCTATACAAAGTGCTCACTTTACTCTGACCATTTATTATAATTCTTTATTATAGCTTAACCGCTTACAAAGTTCATCTAACCAGTTAACTCGCTGGTCTATTTGTCTTTAACGATATGATTTTACTATTCCACATTGTAAAGGTAAATATCAATTGATTCTCGATGTTTTATCTCGTTCTGTATCTATACTAGATATTATTAGTTAGTCTAATTTAGTTAATTTTAGGTATCAATCTACTTATTCAAGATAAGGGCACAGTAGACTTAAAGTCTAAAGTCATTTCTACTCACAAATTTTTTTTCTAGTCTATGAAAACGAAATACTCTATCGCCAATTAAATTTTAAATTTTCTATATTTTGTTTTGATAACCCTTCTGATTGCAAAATAGTTGTGCCTACTGAACAAAGACTTAGTGTCATAAAAAACCTTACAATCCACCTTTCACAGGAGACTGCGGTTTTACAAAACTTGTGCTAGAGTTTTACACCGCTATTATTGCACGTGCATTTGTCCAAATATTTTGCTGTTTTGTGTGTTTTCAACATAAATTGAAACAAACTGCTCTACCAGGTATTTTCTCTCTAAAAGTTAAACACTCACCGCTTTAGCAAATCCAGTGTTGCAATATTGTTAGTCTTAAATACTAAACGCATTTTTTTCTATGTAATGAGTATAAAATAATAGAACCAGGAATAAGTAATAAAAGACAATAATTACTTTTAAATACGTCAAGATATTTTATTGTATGAGATTAATATTAGTAAAAATTTTTTGCAAATTTATATCAAAATTTACAATAAATTGTAGTAAAAGTATCTGTTTTGTCTACCAAATTTAATACTAAAAGTTTTCTTACTGTTTACATTTATTTGCAACCTTATGTACTATATTTACTTCCAACCTCATGAAGTAAGTTCTATTATTATAAACGATACGAATTTATACAACTCAGGTAAATTAGTTCTAAAAACCGGATGTAACCAAACACATTGACGTAAAATATTTGAAATACACGCATTCCATTTAACAAACCTAACAGCTAAAGTAAATTGACCATCCAGTATTCATATTTCATTTCAGAGATAACACACTAACATGTGAAACTAATTTCCATTATCAAAACGCAAAGTAATTCAATGTACTTTCATCATAAATTTTATATTAACATTAACAAACACGAACAAAATAATGCTAATTAAAGTTTTACTTGATAGTGCAGTTCAAGGTTTAAAACTTTTAAATTAACTCTAAATAAAGCAAAATCTTTCTCGGTTTACAAATATTTACAAAGAACTTTTAGTTTACACAAGTTATACACGTAAATATTTCATTGTAAGTGTTTGTCTTTTAAATATACGCCATTCTTGCAAAATGATAGCAAGTAAGCAAAGGTAATAAGATATTAACAGTACAATAGCTTTTAGTAATATAATGCGATTATCTCCAAAAATTTTTTCAACTCTTTATACAAATTCTATTGAAAAAATTCAGTTTATTACGCATAATATTTAAATTAGGTTAAATTTTCGTCACACAAAAATATTTTTTTTTCGTTTGGCGTGTATGTCACATTTGCTCGGTTTTCTCATATTACAATGTTGAAAACTGCAGTCAGCTCGTTGGTTTCACCTTGAAACAAAATTTCTGCTGTATCATTATATTTTCTTAATTGTAGTTCAAAGTTTTCATCGTCTAAGAGGCGGTACGTGCAGTAGTCGTAATAAGAAACGCTTCATGCTGTTTTTAAGTAGTTGATATTCGACTTTTGCTGTATTTATTTGCGTGCATAATGCACGTATGGTAAAGGACATTAAGTAAATTACGGGTTTGAAATTAGTTATGAGTGTTATTTCTTATTTCGTAAGTGTGTGTGCAGACACATTCATTTTAGGTTTCCACTTAAGATGTCTATTAAAAAGATCACGCCGTTTAATAAAAATTCTTTACTTTATACCCAATTTAATGAATTGGTTTAGCAAATTAAAATGCCAATTTGTCATTGCTTTTCTATTTGGACTTTCGGACAATGTTTGAAAATCCTTAAGTACTTTGTTTTAACACAAATGTTTGTTTTATAAGTATTTCTATACAGTGTCACTTTTTGTAGAAGTAGTACTGGTGAAAGATGATTAAAATACCATGACTAGTCTTTTGACAATGTTTCGCCTAGCATTAGCCATCTTTTTCAAGACATCTAAGTAACAAGGACTACGTCGTCAAAAAGTAGACATAATGTTTTAGTCATTCCTCACCAGTACTACTCCTACAAATAAAGAAGCAAAGGTGTTTTAAGACAAAAGGGCGCCACCCTACAATTGCAGTCGTATTAGTGTTGGGAATTAAGACATAGATAAAAATACATAAAACCTAAATTTATAGGGAGCAACGATATGACAATTACCAAATAAATTACCGTATCACAGATAAATTGAATATATAGTTCTTTAATAGCAGTATTGAAGTTTTCCCCAAAACCAAAAAACCACTTAAGCCAACGCCTAATAAACAATTCACGTTTCGAGAGCAAGTTCCTTAATTATTGTAATACGAACTTGATTTTAAACAATAAATTTTAAAAAAGAATACCAAAATGGAGCTAGGATAGATAAGGAAAACTCGTTTCACTTACGGTATTTAATAGTGTGCATAATACAAATGTATTTTTTATTATTTGTTAGTAGTAAAGGAACTCGTCACCCTATAATTAAATAAATAAAAAATTTGATATAATAGTGTAGTGTCCATTTTGGAGTGGTGGCCGTTAACAGTTAATGTATATATATATATATATATATATATATATAATAATTTAATCTTTATTACGCATAATATTTAAATTAGGTTAAATTTTGTCACACAAAAATATTTTTTTTTCGTTTGGCTTGTATGTCCCATTTGCTCGGTTTTCTCATATTACAACGTTGAAAATTGCAGTCAGCTCGTTGGTTTCACCTTGAGACAAAATTTCTGCTGTATCATTATATTTTCTTAGTTGTAGTTCAAAGTTTTTATCGTCTAAGAGGCGGTACGTGCAGTAGTCGTAATAAGAAACGCTTTTTTCTGTTTTTTAAGTAGTTGATATTCGACTTTTGCTGTATTTATTTGCGTACATAATGCACGTATGGTAAAGGACATTAAGTAAATTACGGGTTTGAAATTAGTTATGAGTGTTATTTCTTATTTCGCAAGTGTGTGTGCAGACACATTCATTTTAGGTTTCCACTTAAGATGTCTATTAAAAAGATCACGCCGTTTAATAAAATTCTTTACTTTATACCCAATTTAATGAATTGGTTTAGCAAATTAAAATGCCAATTTGTCATTGCTTTTCTATTTGGACTTTCAGACAATGTTTGAAAATCCTTAAGTACTTTGTTTTAACACAAATGTTTGTTTTATAAGTATTTCTATACAGTGTCACTTTTTTTGTAGAAGTAGTACTGGTGAAAGATGATTAAAATACCATGACTAGTCTTTTGACAATGTTTCTGCCTAGCATTAGCCATCTTTTTCAAGACATCTAACTAACAAGGACTACGTCGTCAAAAAAGTAGACATAATGTTTTAGTCATTCCTCACCAGTACTACTCCTACAAATAAAGAAGCAAAGGTGTTTTAAGACAAAAGGGCGCCACCCTACAATTGCAGTCGTATTAGTGTTGGGAATTAAGACATAAATAAAAATACATAAAACGTAAATTTATAGCGAGCAACGATATGACAATTACCAAATAAATTACCGTATCACAGATAAATTGAATATATAGTTCTTTAATAGCAGTATTGAAGTTTTCCCCAAAACCAAAAAACCACTTAAGCCCACGCCTAATAAACAATTCACGTTTCGAGAGCAAGTTCCTTAATTATTGTAATACGAACTTGATTTTAAACAAAAATTTTAAAAAGAATACCAAAATGGAGTTTGGATAGATAAGGAAAACTCGTTTCACTTACGGTATTTAATAGTGTGCATAATACAAATGTATTTTTTATTATTTGTTAGTAGTAAAGGAACTCGTCACCCTATAATTAAATAAATAAAAAATTTGATATAATAGTGTAGTGTCCATTTTGGAGTGGTGGCCGTTAACAGTTAATGTATATATATATATATATATATATATATATATATATATATATATATATATATAAATATCGTTTTGGAACATAATATGAAGTATGTAAAAAAGAATGTAGTTTATGGAACGTAGGGTGACGCAGTTTTAGAATTTTATAGACCTTACTACGTTGCTTAAAGAGATAAATTATTGAGCATTCTGTTAAAAACTATGTCAAATATTCAAATTTAAAAAAAATAAATAGAAAAACTAAATGTTGTTGTTACCTACAATTACTATTTCGATTCTCAAAATTTAAAGATACCATACCATTCCGTCATTATATTAATTGCCAAGAATGTATAAAAACTGAAAATTAAATATAGTGTAGGTGGATTTTGTAAAAATAAACTTCACATTACTATACTTTTGTGTAAAGTTTTTAATAAAGCTTAGCTTTATGAACTTAATTTCAGACAACCATCTACATAAAAACACTGTAATGAATTTTACGTTAATGCTTATATTTACATAATTAAATTCTTACACTCATTTTTCTTAGCTGTTTTGAATAGTTTTAAGTTTTTTAATAAAAGTAGTGGTTCAATAAATGACCGGAAATTGTGTCTTTTAAGTTACACTAAGTATCAATTTATCTAGCATCTAAAGTTTTACTGATAGCGGGTCTCTTAGAAAAATCGAAATCTTATGTGCGCACTGGTACAACCTATTGTGAAAGGTTAAAAACGGTATAAATTTTTAACATTTTAATACACATTCATTTAACAAATAATAATAAAACAATAGACACTTACAATCCACATGACGTCACAAGCTTTTATGGTATAAAAGGTTAAAAAAACTTGAAATAATCTGTTCTTTTAAGAATAATGTAAGAGAAGCCCCACTCTGCTGTGACAGAAATTTATATCATTAAACGTAAACGTTTGTCTCAAGCTCGCTATTAATGTTTTATATAAAATAATAAATTTAAATTGTTTAATTTGGTAAAATAAACTTTTATCTCAGGGTCGACAACTTTACTTTTATTATGCGTATAGTAGAATTTTCTAAACTTGTATGCGGTTCTATTCTTTTAAGAAATATTTTAAACTCTTTTGATTAAAAGGTTTTTTGGTTAAATAACGTTAAAGTAAAAATTAAAGAAGATTTTTTTGTTGCCTTTATTCACATTAAAAATAAAAAAGAACACAAAAGTTTTCTTTATGCAACAAAAATTATAACATTCAACATTAAATCAAAACAAAATAATTAAAAAAGAAAAAAAATTAACAATAATAATGATAGTTAATCTAATAATTTTGAAAACTAGACAGCGCCCTCTAGTTGTGCTAACATTTTTGTGTTTCGGTGGTTCAGCAGTTGATTAATATTTTATTATTTTTTAATTTTACCGATTATATTAATATGTACTAAATGACCAGCATCTGCAATTGGTAGTTCTTTTAAATTATTAAATCATAACTGCAATTTATTTGTTTCAGCGGCTTTAAGACATTCGTCTCCTTCACTTGTCTTTAAAAAAAATTAACAAAAAAACAAAATAATTTAACATTTAATTTCAAACAATAATTTAAACAATTTATACATAAACGCATAAAAATTGTGTTTGATACAAAGCAATCTTTTTTTAATTTAATAATCTTAACCATGACACTGATATCAACACATACTCAATTGTATTAAGATTCTTTTTTATGAAATAAATGTATTCACGTAACACTACAAATTATTTTATCGTTTGCAAATTTTATTTTTTAGTATGAGGACCGACATGGTTTCGAAGGTGGTAAATTGAGAATATTTTAAAATTTTAACTTTGTCCATATTTATAAAGTCGGTTTCTTTGATAATTAAACCTTTTGGTACGATTTTTTGCGCAAGTTCTAGGCTTTATGTACCTTCCTTGTTTCGGAAGTTGATAATTAATTTAATTTTTAATATTGCTACTTAAAAACTGCAACCAATTCACTTTCGCAAGTTGCACGCGAAGATATTCGTCTCCTGTCGACGCTTCTCTTACCCATGATTTTGCCCAGTATTATAAGTTGCAGCACCTTATACTATTTTATACGCATGACATGTTCTAGATATTACAGTTTTTTTTCTTTGACTACGTTTGTAATATTCTTTTGTTTCCCATTTTTTCAGTACTTCCAAATTTTTTGCCCGTTTATGATATTTTTAAAACCCTTCAATAAACCCACATTTCGAAAAAATCAGGTTTGTTTATGGAGAATTGATTTATGGTCCAAGCCTCTATATTATACAAAAGCACATATCATCTGAGCAATTGTATTTTTAATGCTAAAGTCACATTTTTATGGTTTTTGTAATGTATTTGTTTTTTTTATAATTCAAGTTTCTTTATACCTTTTTTATGATTTACGACCTTTTAAAATGTCTACAAATTGTTATCTAATTGATGTTGACATTAATTTAATTACTTGTTTACTTTACTCCATTCCTTGAGGATTCCTTATATTACAGTTTTAGTCAAAATAGATGTGCTGTTAGAGTTGGTGTTTTATTTATTTTCTGGGTTCTTTGGTCTTTTGTGTGTTGCCAAAATTCTCTCTTTGTTCCATTTTGTTCTGTAGTTGTTTGTGTTTCACTGCTGCTTTATTGAAGGTTGGGTTTGTTACAAATGCTTGTTGGTTGTACCACACTCAGGGTTTAGTAGGTTCTTAAGTTTTGAGCACTACGCTTTCTACCGACTTTTTGCTTACACCCCATATTTTGATGCCTTTTTTTTATTCTCATTTGTTTAATTTTTTGAGAGACATCGTTCCGTATATAGACGACTGATTTTGTTACGTCCTAAACGGAATAACTTATTTAGTTTCATCAACAAGTTTAGCAAGTTTGATGACTTTCCGATTCAAATTTTTTTTGAGTTCTTACCAAGTTTTTAATTATGCTAAGGAGGGAATTTGTAACATGAATCTTGTTTTTACGGCGGTAAAACAGAAATTTCTATTTGATTTACGTTTATGCACGAATAGGTAGCGTTGCAATGTACTTTTTTGATTGACAAATTATGGCAAGATAACGCTGTTTGTTATCAACATTACTCTTTTGAAAATGGTCTAAACCGCATGTGTTTGCCTTAAACGCTCTTTTGTAAAGATAATTTGTTCTTTGTACGTATGTAATCTCGAGCTTTGATTTTGGAGATTACCGTTTAGACCGTAAGCAGTTTGTGTCTCACATATTCGTAGTTACTGTTTCGTTTTCAATTTCAGGCTTTACGACTTTTTGTTTATTTTTTGTATGTAAAAATAATCATGCCGTAATTATGAGAATATCATACTAATAGGATTTTCTATTGAATTGGCCGCAAAAGTCCGAGTAAAAGTAGTATTGTAACATCAAGTGGCTAAAGCAGCTGAAACTTCCAGATTAGTATATATGGAGATAATTTTAGAACCTTTGCTTGTAATCTCAATGTTTTGCGTTACCAACTGTTTACCAAATCAGCAACGAAACCAAATTCAGCCTCGCACGCTTACCCTCAACCGTTGATACAGCACTATTTTATGCTTTCAAGAGTTACCTTTAAATGCAGCACCGCAGAAATCAACCAAATGGGGCTAGGTGTCCACTCGATTTGCCCTCTGACCCCGCAAAATGAAAAAAGGCTTCTAAATCCCTTCTTAAAATGATACAACAGCAAGAAGGAGAGCAAAAAATCTGTGGGTGTCGGAAAGTAGATGTCATAATATTCTTCCAAGTGTACCTGTTACCTGGGAGAAGCTTCTAAAAACGTTCTAGTTTAAAGGGGTCTGTCCTGGTCTTTCAAAATTAAAAAAAAAATGTATGTCAGTTATAAGGTTTGTTTATAAACTTTGTACCTAAATCGGTTTAAAAAAATTATGTATTCTTATTTTTTATGATGAGAACTTATAACTGAAACCATGTTCAACCCAGTATGTTATACAGGGTGTCCAGAAACTCTCCTGACAAACGAAGACCGGAGATTTCTCTGATAATTTTAAGACAATTTAACTCAATTCACCTAGTTCGAAAATGCTTCCTAAGGGAGCTAGAGCTCTTTGAAGATGGCGCCTTGTAAATAGTTTTTTTTTTAAATACCTCCAGAACGCTTCTCCTTAGAAAAGCAAAAACTAGTATGCTTGTTTAGTCTTCAGAGATGAATCGATTCCATTAATTGCGAATTTCTAGTACCGGTCATAGGCGTCCGTTTTGTGTAGGTCAACGGTTATTTTAACGCATAACTTTTTTGTCTTTAACTTTTAAGCATTTGTGACACTAGATTATTAAATTTTCAGGTATTCTTGTACTAAAAGGTACTCTTACTTTAAGTCATTAGGATACACCTTTTTCTAAAAAAATGGATTTGAAAATATTTTGTTTTTTTTCATTAAAGTTAAATTTATATTTTTGCACTAGTTGGCTCTGAAGTGCCAACAAAAGTAAAACCTACGTTTTTCATTGTCAAATTGTTGTCAGTTCGTGAAGTTTATCTTTTATTTTTTTACTTTACCAGCCGCCATCTTCAAAGAGCTCTAGCTCCCTTAGGAAGTGAATTGGGTTATTGTCTTAAAATTATCTGAGGAATCTCTGGTCTTCGTTTGTCAGGAGAGTTTCTGGACACCCTGTATAATCGTATAGACTTGATTAGTAAAAAAAATTACTTACCTAAAATTTATTTATTTGATGTTTTTACTAAAAATTTTGTTTAGGAGATATTCAACAAAAACCGAAAAAAAATAAGAATTTTCCAACTTTTGGAAAACATGTTTTGAAGTACGTTATCTCAGTAACTGAGCTAAAAAGCTGATGCAGTAGCAGATGTATTCTAGTTTAAATTGGTAATGGATATTTTTACTGTAATACTAACTTTGTAGAAGGTATTTTGAAAAAACAAAGAAAAGATCGAAAATTTTGATGTTTTTTCAACACCCGGTGGCGCACAGTGACGATCCAAGGTCGCAAACAAAAGTGATTGTTTATAAATAGTGTTATAAAATATAAGTCAAATAAAACTTTATTTTAAAAAACGTTCATAATTTAAACTTATTTGCGTTACATTATACTGTTACGCTTGAATTAAGTGGCTCTAAATTTACTTCCACGATGATAATTAATTAAACTGGTTCGTAAAATAAAATTTTTCAAATACTCGGTTGAATCGTGTAATTAAAATATGTGAGCTTTGTTAATTTGAATAATAAATGAAAACTGAAATTAAAATAGAACGTTGGTTTTCATTCAATAGCTACTTTGACGCGAACCTCTTAATGAATACGTCAACTGTATTTCTGCAAAATGTAATTTTAGTCTTCTATGAATTCCATAACGATTTATTTAATTTTATTTAATTTTGTGGCTGTTGTGTGTTTGAAAATATTCGTGTAACACAACAACAGTTTCTTTTTGTTTGTTTGTGAATTGTGAATCTAATTATAATAAAACACCAAATTTGTGTCACTTTTGCTTTTTCGAAAAAATTGTAAAAATATATTTGAAGTTTTAACTTAACTTTTTTTACTTTAAATAAATAAAAGGAAAAAATTGTAGGTAACCCAACGATACAGCTTATTAATTTCAATCGTTTTATACTTGAATTGGTTTTACAAGTATCTAAACTTTTGTAAGAATAAAATTCTTCCTAATATCTAGTTTCTTAATCACTTTAGAATCATCTGCTTCTATGGTTAATATTTTTGATTAAAAAATTTGATTATCTAAAATTAAAAATTTTAACTCCAAAAATCTAGTGCTGGCTCAATTAAAGACTTTTTGAAAAGAACACAATTAAAAATTAAAGTTACGTGGAAAATAATGTGAAGAATAATTTTTAAACAGGAAGGGGTTGCTCGCTAGCTCAGGGAGTATGGGATAAATAACTGGATGATTTGTATTCGTGAAATTACCGTGTTTTGATAAATGTGGTAAAAACGCCAATAAAACAATCAATAAATTTGTTAAAAATTGGTAGGGCGCCAAACAAGGACACGGCATTAAAATATCTTTACCAAAAGCCTATGTAGTAGGTTTTTTAAACTTATCTTAAAGAAGTAGCGCCAAAAATCTGTAAATTATAACAGAGAAAACAAAATTTGTTCAAAAGGCATTAAAAGGCTTCATTACTCTACAAATTTACAAAATTGATTACATTGATAGTTAAAAAAGAAAACATTAATAAAAATAGTTTATTTAAATAAAACAGAATCATTACTACAATTACAATTAAACTGATCGAATCACGTGATTGTTAGTTTTTAACAACTAATTAAATATTAACTAAGTTACAAGCTTCAAATAAAACAATTGTGCTTTAACATAATTTTTAAACCTTGCACTTTTAACTAAACATACGACGAATTTGATGTATTAGTTTCACAGAAAACTTATTGAAGGAAAATTACAACACTTTACCTGAAGCCAACTGTTTGTAAATCTAGACTGGATTTTTTGGTTCAGATGATTGAGTTGCTAAACAAAGACGAAATAGTTTTTTTTTAAATATCCAAAATTTGAAAATACGATAACAAAAAAAATCTTTAGAAAAATGTAAAACACGGTTATTACTTAACACCCACAAAATATCGATTATCATTTACTTTTTAATATGAAGAAGTCACCAATCTGCAAACTAAAGTTGATCACCTTTAACACATCCTTATAAATTAACTTGATTTCTGATACTAAACGTGGGTGTAAGACGCCCCTGACAACTGCTAAAACCTTTAACTGACTGCTTCTAAACGTTTACAACATACTGTAACAAATCTTATCGTTTTTTTTATCGCATATAGAAGCGCGAGAATTAATAAACAGCCTGGATCAAATTACACTTCTTATTTATTTTTTACGTACAGTTTACTTTAGACAACCAGATAATAGAATGTTTCAAAACAAAAACCGCAATTATTCTAATTTATTCTACAAACTCCAGTGGCGTAACAATACTTTTGTACAAATCTAAACGATATTAATAAAGTAATAAATTTAAGTAAAATAAAACGTAAAAAGAGCAACTTGCTAACTGATCAAAGATAAGGAATGGAAATATATTTCCAAGAAACAGATACAAAAAATAACAAAAAAATTCAAATAATAAAAAATTAAACGGAAATGGAAATATTACAAAATATATTTGAAGAGATCAAAGTAATCTAAAGACTGCCATAAACAAAACAATTGAAAAACAAACAGGCATATGCAACATAATAGCTGCGGAGAATGTTTTTAAGGATATACGAGAAACATTTTAAGAAGTTAAGGAAGGAAGTGATAGATTTAAAACAAAATACAATCAGATACAATTACAAATAGACAAATTAAATAAGAAAACTACAACCCACCAAAATATTAAGACAAGCAAGGCAAATTGGAGAAAGAATATTTAAGAAAGACATAATTAAGAGAAAGTGGTAATGTACAAGACCAAGATATGGGAGCGGAAAGAATAAGAGGAGTTGAAGAGGATACAACAAAAATATGTAAACATTGAATAGACAAATTTTGAAATACCTATTGTTACAATGGACTGGAAGAAATAAGGATTTAAGCAAAAGAAAGAGCATTTAAACTAGAAAAAAGGATTAAAAACAAGACAAAAAAAGAAATGTTGGAAATAGGTAAAATGGCAAAATGTCAGATACGGTAAATTAAGATAGAAAACTATATTATAAAAAAAAAGGATACGCAAGAGAGGGATTAATAAGACTAAAAAGTAAAGAAATAAAAACAGTCATAAGAGACAAAGATAATCAGATACAAAAAAAAGATATAATTAACGACAAGTACAAAGAATTAATAGAGGACAGACTTCTAAGGGAGATATACGTGTGGAAGAGAAGAAGATGATAACCACGTTTTGATTACGAATTGAAGAAAATGTTAATAAGTATTAAAGAACGGATGAAGAGAATGTGGAGGAAACACTGGAAAAACGTTTGTTAAAGAAGTACAGCTAACTAAGAATGAAAGAAAAAAGGAGGGAAACACTTTTGGAAAAGAATAAAAAACTGGTAGAGTGGATAAAAGAAGTAGTAGAAAGAAGGAGAGGATTAAAAGAAAAAAAATTCTTTTTTAATAACTAAATATTAAAATAACTAAAAAAATTTATTTAAAATAGGATTTTCTTTGATAAGAAGAAAAAAATAAATTATGAAAACCATGAACATAAGTAAAATGTGTGTCTAACGACATCTCGTGTAATATGGACACGTATAAATAGTATAACCTTCTTGTACAGTTGTATACCCTACTTAAGTATACATCTCTGTTGAGATCATAATAAGAGCGAAATGCGCATCAGGTGTTTTTTCGTTGCTTGTGTGCTACTGTACAAGAGATAATTGGCTTGCTATCGACACGCATGTTTAGGCATTTAAAGTTAACGCTCCTGATAATGATAGTGCACTTTAAACATTCACAGTCGTTACAGTTAACTGAAAACCATGAAATAAGTTAAAACTTTATTTTTAATAAAAAATTATGTGAAATAAAGTATATAATGAGTTACTTTTATATAACCGTAAATCTTGTGTGTATGTGTCGTATAATGATCGTGTAACTATTGAATGTATTAATTACTGTTTATTTATTTACTCGTATGGTACAATATACAAATATTGTATTGTGATGTAAGTGTTATGTATGGTGCTTCAAAAGATCAGTATAAACCTGTATAGTGTGGTGACAAAACCGTGTGCAATAGTGGATTGGTTCGTCTTGGCAAAGCATTTACTTCAAGGTTTAGAAAAACCACTAAAACCTAAACATGCCGACCCTTACCCACTCTAGTATTTACATGTAATAATATTAATTAAATGTGTAAAATTATAAAAAATAAATAAGAACATAAAATATAACAGCACAGCCATTTCATGATGACATATAATGGACCGGCCCAAGCGCCAGTCAAGACAATGACAAAAAAAAATAGTAGGTTAAAGAAATAACAAAACAAAATAATGGAAAAATAGATAATTAAGACAAGAATACAAAACATTGTTAAACTTCAAATGTCCTTCAGATTTGTAAGCCATAATATTGCTTTATCCGTTCATCCTACATGTACATTTATTGGAAGGTCATTCTGTCATTTCTTTCTTATTTGGAGTTGCTTTAAATATTCATTTTTCTAACGTGTCCAAAAATGTTTTGCCATTTGTTGAACATGTTGATATCATTTTACAAAATTTAATTTTGTATACACTAAATTTCTTCCAGGAATAGATGTTAATTGTTTTCCAATTAAATATATGATGGAGTAATCACTTCCAAATCATTGGCATCAGAGCTTAATTGTACCAAAAGTCTCGAGTTTAATATTGCCTCAATTTGGGTAATTAATCAATAAAATTCTTCATTATCTAAATAAATGCCCTTTAAAATATGTTTTAGATAATGTTTGCATGACTTGACTGCTTCTTCATGTAGACCACCAAAATGAGGCGATTGAGTTGGCAAAAAGTGTTACTAGATTTTTAAATGAGTAAAATAATTTTTTAAACATGTTGCCATCCGTAATATTTTGAATTGAAATAAGCTCATTGTTGCAACAAACCAAATATGTTTTTCAATAAACTCAAAAAACCCTCACTTGTAAAAGATGTTAGAGTTTCATATCCACAGCCTTTGTACTAGCGCACACAAATATGCATACATAACCGTTTATTAATGTTCTATTGCTCGTTTTACAGGCCTTTAACTTAAAGGGACCTGCATAATCAGCTGCAACTATCAAAAAAGGTTGCGAAGGTATAACACGTTCTTTGGATAACTCGCCTATTTTAGGAACAAAAGAATAATATGGTTTCGCTGTAAAGCATGCAACACATTTTTGTATAATGGATTTTACAAGTTGTTTACCATGTGTAGACCAAAATTTTTGTCTTACGTGTGATCGAGTATATTGAATACCAGAATGAAGTGTTTGTTCCTTGTTGCACTATTTTAATTAATACTGTTGTAGATATTTTTTTATCTAAAATGCTCAAATATTTTTCAAATATTCTGGTCTCAACAGGTAGTTTACAATTACTAATAAACCTTAGACAATAACCAGTTATGCAAATCAATTTTGTTACATTAGAGTATTTGTCAAAGATATCAAACGTCTCTAAATTTTGTATATGCGTAATGAATGTTAAACGTTTTTGGATATATTACATTTTGATCTTGCAAAATTAAACACATTCAAATTTTTGGCTACAAAATCAAGTGGACCATGTAACCATAACTTAGAATGTACAAGATCTTTTATACTTAAACTACGTGAAATTATGTCTGCTCGGTTTTAATCAGATTCTTCCAATCTTGTATATGCATCAAACTTTGAATTTCAGCTACATGATTGGAAATAAAAGTTTTCCAAGTTTTTGGTTCATTAGCAAGCAATCATAATACTATTGTTAAATCTGACCAAAAAAATGTACGAGTTATATTTATTTTTAAAGCATTGAAACATTTAATAAACAATCTTGCTAGTAAAAAAAAGCGCCTAATAATTTAAGTCTTCGTAATGACAAAGTTTTCAATAGACTTAATTTTAATTTGATTTTTAATATGATTATTTGAATCAACCAAGCGCAGAAAAATACAACACGCATAAGTTTTTTCGCTTGCGTCAGAAAATCCATAAATTTCAATCAATTTTGGTTCTGTAACTAAAACTTGACTTGATACACCCATTTGACCAACTTGTAAAACTTCATTTTGTAGCTGTAACCATTCAGTCATTAAACCATCTGAAATTTTATCCTCCCATTCTATATGTAATTGTCATAGTTTCTGTATAATTAATTTAGCTCTGATTGATAATGGACCCAATATGCCGAGTGGATCAAATATTTTTGGGACAAATGACAAAATTGTTCCTTTTGTCAGTTTTTTGTGTTCTTTACAAAAATGGTTTGTGAATTATATTTAAAACAATGAAGACCCGGTACCCAAGAAACATCCAGTGTTTTTACATTAGAACAGTCTGAAATTCAATACTTTTGAAATTGTGCATTTTGAACCTTTTATTTGTTAGATTGAAATTTTCTAAAATTAAAGCCATAACTCATTAAGATTTTTGAAATGTTTGTTTTAATTTAAGAAGCGATTTAGTATCTGACGCTTCCGTACGAAGATCGTCAACATTAAAATTAGTTCGTATTATTTCACTCTCTTCTGGCTAATTATAAACATTTTCATCGGCAATTTTTAATAAACATCGACTTGCCAAAAAAGGTGCCGAAGCCGTTCCATATGTTACGGTATTTAAACAAAAATGCTTAACTTTGTTATTTGAAAAATCTCTCCAAACAATTCTTTGCAATTTACGTCCATCTTCGTGAATTAATATTTGACGACACATTTTCTCCAAATCTCCGATTAAAGCAATATTATGCTTCCTAAATCAAATTATAATAAAAATCAAGCCATTTTGTATAGTTGGTCTTACTTTTAAAGCATTATTTAATGATATGTTGTTACTAGTTTTGCAACTTGCATCAAAAACCACTCTTAATTTAGTGGTTGAACTGTCATGTTTTTTAACATAATGATGTGGTATATAATAAACATGTGTTTCTAATAACTTCTAGTGTAAAATTTGAAACATGTGACCAAGTTGTTGATATTCTGGCATAAAAACTGCATCATTCTTTGCAAGTTCAGAATTTTTTGTTAATCGTCTTTTGATTGAATACAAACGATATAGAGCGGTTCTTTTGGAATCGCCTAAATCTTTAAAATTTTTTGTGTAGCGCAATCTGACAATAAATTTTCCACTCTGGTTCCTTGTTGTATTTCTTCTACTCACCAAAACTTTTGCAAATTCTCTTGTAATAAATTTTCAGTTAAAGAACAATGTAAAAACAAAACATCAGATCGCTTTCGATTTATGATAGGAACTGATCCAGCCATTATCCTCCCTAATAATGTTTTTTGTAAGTTTTTCCCGAGTTTGATTTGACCTGAACACATTAGATCAAAGAACACTTTACAACCTAACATCATATTGACTTCAGATGGAATGTTGAAATTAGGATCACTTAGACGTAAATCAAAGGAATGTTTAATTTTGATACACTAAAATACTTTTGCGGAACAACATCAGTGATCGTTGGCAAAACTAAAAGTTTAGTTTTGTTTTATAATGCGAATGTTGAGAAAGAAGATTTATTTCTACACGATTTAGTACTTTGATTTTGCTCCGATTTATACCAACTACAGGGTAGAAGTAAATTAAGTCGTTTACACATATTTATAATAACATAGTTTGACTGTGAACCACTGTCTAGCATAACTCGGCATGGAAGCAAATCTACATCTCTATTAGTTGTATTTACGATTGCTGTCGACAACAAAATAAATCTAGAAACATCTTGAGTTGCATTTGAGAAGACTGCATTTGGTTAAAAGGAAGAATCATTAGTAATATTTAAATTGAAGCATTGCACCTCTTCACTAATATTAGATGAAGAGTGCTCAGTGCTTAAAACTAATTGAGTATCGTTTGCTACTTTTGGTGAAATATCGCGATGCAACAAAGTTACATGACGTTTATTACATATATTACAACCCTTTGCTTGACATTCAAAAGTCTTATGATTAGACTTCAAACAATTTGTACACAAAACAATATTTTTTACTTGTGCTTTGCGATCTGCAATTGAAAGTTCTTTAAATTTATCGCAGAAATAAATATAATGCCAATTTTTGCAACAAGGACAATGAGGGAGATAAAAATGATTACTTGTAACAAATGAACAAGGTTCAAAAATCTTTTTATTAGTTGACAAAGAGTTTGATTTATTCGTATTTGTATGTATTGTTTCTTAAATTTGACATCGTTGCACTAAAAATGCATTGCAACCTTCAAATTTTGGTGATTTTATATCTTTACAAAACACTTCCCATTCACGGCGAGTATTATTATCTAACTTTGATATTTATCGGGGAAGTCACTAAGTAGTAGTTTTTTAATATTTGTTTGAACGTTCTGAAATTTGATTAAAATCGGTTTTACAAAATCAAAACGAATTTGTAGAGCTTCGATTGATTGAGTTGGTTTATCAAAATTTGTTTAAAAGGTTTGAAATCGTATTTTTTATCTGTTTTAAACAAATGTGGAGAAGGCATCTCCATGCAGAGACATTGTTATGGATAAAATTAGGACGTTTGACGATAATAATATGCAAATGATAATAAATTATCTGTATTCAAAAAAATCAAGAACTGCTGATTGATAAAAGCAAATGCTTGATTAATTAATTGTTGTCATGCAAATGTCATAAAATGATTTTTTCTTATCCCGATTTACTACATTAAATTACGTTATATTTTTGATAATTACGATATATTTTCAATGTTAAGTGCTTTACGATAGGTACGGTGCATTCGATTTAACGTTAACCTAACATGACATTGCATTGAGGAATTATTAAAGCCGAGATAAAGATGCCAAAACGCTATAATATAGGCTGGACTGATCTCTTGTATTCCGTAATTCTATATTTTTTCTCATTATTTGGTCAATTTTTAGTTCGTTTTTCTTGTTTCAACATTATATATTTTTTAATTCGTTTGCTGGTATTTCGTTTTAAGGATCATTATGTTAGGGTATGTTCCACTAGCAATAATTTGAAAACAAAGCCCATAATTTATAAACTGTATTTAATTCGTTGGAACAAGAAAAATTATTATAAAACAATATGTCAGTAATCATATATTTTTTTACGAAACAAAAAACAATAAAAAACAACAAAATCTTGATGAAATTAAATTTTAAGGCGTAATGTCGGGACAATAGTTTATTGCTATAAAAATATAGTTAATTGATTAAATTTTTCTGAATTAATATATGAGGAATTAATTGGCAGGACACTATAGTCTGAAGGCTAAAGCAAAATAAATTTATTTTGTTATTATTGTCAATAAATAATTTTTCATACTCTTAAGCTAGTAATAACATAAAAGAATAAAACACAATGTCACTCTAAGTGACAAACGCGTATATAATTCCGCTTGAATTTAAATCACGTTGAAAAATATTTTGATAGAAAATTCAGAAAAACTTGTATGCACTATAATTACACATATTTGGATTGCTTATCGATTAAAATATGAAACCATGTAAATTTTAGTATTAAAAGCGCAGTCGATAAAACGCTAAATGTATAATTTTAAGAGCAATTAAGGCTCATTCAAAGATTTATGTTAGGTAAATAAGTTTGTACGTAATTGTTTTATATTGTGCTCAAAAGTATACATCCGATATATTGTTGCGCATCTGCTACATATAGCAATTTACGTCTAAACCTTTTATTTCAAATGTAACATTTTTTATTTAAAAGCTACAAAAGAAACTTCTTTTTTACTGTTTGTTTACGTATAGAAACCTAGTTTTTACGTCGCGTATAAAAAAAGTTTTGTAAAACATTTAATATTAATCTATTACTTAGTTACCTTTTATTTTTAATTGTGTAGAAACATTTTAGTTTGTTAATAAAATTTTTATCAATACTTGAAATATATTATTATTGTCTTAATAACCCAAGTAACAAGTGTTGGCGTAAAAAAATAGATTGGGCAGGCCAGGGAACTGTATTAAATTAATTATTTTTACAGTGTACACAAAAAGTACAGCACAATAACGATGGTGGCGTAAAACACTGCATTAATACGTGACATAAATATAACCTAAAAATTGACAAAAATGTATGTTTTTTTTTAGATGCTCTAAATTCTAACCTGAACTTTTATCAGCTAACTACTTTATCAAAAAAATTACCAAATGTTACAGAAAATTCCAAGACTTACCAAATTCAGTTTGTTATTTAAACACCTCCACAAAAAATACTCCGACGTTTGTAATTATTTGGCTTAACCCAACCCCAAATCTCAGACCTTGTATTAAAAAGATTGCTAAGCAGCACACTGTGGTAAAATCATGTACAAAATTAATAATCTAGGTAAAAAAAACTACACGATCAACATCTGCGAAAAGAAACAACGCTGTAATGACTGAACAAGTAGCGATGACACCGCAGCAGTTGCAACATCTTATTGCTGCTGTTACAATTATTGTTATCGGTGTAAATGGTATCAAACCACAATGTCATCACAAACTACAAGTAATTTTGCACACTGTAAATCACGATTTTTGGGTAGTAAAGATGACGATGTCGAGGCATTTGTTAATGTTATTTTCGTTTACAAAAAATATGGAACTGTTACAAATGCTAACGCGCTCCGTGACACACTGATGCTACTGAACAAACCAGCAGCAACCTGGTAGCAAGGAACAAAGGATAACGTAGGTAAATGGGAAGAAGGATTGGCAGCTTTACCCCATCCATTTGAAAGAAAGAAGTTACCGCATAAAATATTTTGATATTTATTTAGTGATCATGAACCTACCGATGTGTTCGTTAGCAATGCTAAAGCTTTCTTTTCACATGTACACTCATGAAATTTAAAACTTGGACACCACAATTTCTGTAAACAAAAGTTTGCACATTGTGAAGCGGGCTTAAGGGTATCATTTACAATTCTAACAGCAGGTAGTCTCAGCAGGGGTTATCTTATAGAAAGACTGTAGAGTGAATCATTACACTAAGCACACTTTAGAAAATAGGTAATTTACGTTGCTTACTTAATTTTTTTCTTTAAAGAATATATTTGAAGGTATCGCTAATTAAACACCATAGCTCGATTAATTATCGAATCAAAATTTTGTTTAGGAAATGTTTACAAAATACAATTATTCATTTTTTTTCTGTAGTTAATATAAAAAGTAAAAATAAAAACTAAGGCAATTCTTATTGTCAACGTATATATTTAGTTTTTTGACAAAAATTTATTACATAATTATAATTAAGATACCAAGTTATAGTTTAAAATTAAATGAAAACTTTTTCTTTTAAATAAAGGTATTACTATATAAATAAATATAAGAAATCAAAAATAGGTGTGACCTCCATTATTATTGATACATTCTTGGAGGCGTCTGCTCATTGACGCTATCAAGGTAACAATGTAATTAATATTAATCGTTTCCCATGCGGTATCAATAGCTGCAATTAGTGCACTACGGTTTACTGGTATAAAATTTGGCCCTCGTTGTTTTCGGATAACAGCAAATATTTGAGTCCAAACATTTTCGATAATGTTAAAATCTGGGTTTTTTGCTGGCCAGGGTAACAGCTCCAAGTTATTTGTTTGTATCCAGTTGCACACTGCCTGCGAAGTATAGAGTCATCATATCCCGATAGTTAATTATCGAATTCACTTTTCATATTAACTACAGAAAAAATGAAACGTCATAAAATATACATTTTATAAGGACTAAATATTATGAATAGAGAGTTTAATGATTTTTTAATAACTTAATAACAATAATTAGTAGGTTAGATTTATTTAAAAATAAGTAATAATTAGTCAACGCAAATAACCATGTTTAGTTTTTTGATTTAATTTAAAAGTTATTGCTTGTAGACGTTTTTTAAATCAAAATTATTTCTAATTTTATTTTGTAAACATTTCCTAAACAAAATTTTGATTCAATAATTAATCGAGCTATGGCGTTTAATTAGCGATACCTTCAAATATATTCTTTAATGAAAAAAATTAAGCAAGCAACGTAAATTACCTATTTTCTAAAATGTGCTTAGTGTAATGATTCATTCTACAGTCTTTCTATAAGATAACCCCGGTTGAGACTACCTGCTGTTAGAATTGTAAATGATACCCTTAAACCCGCTTCACAATTTGCAAACTTTTGTTTACAGAAATTGTGGTGTCCAAGTTTTAAATTTCAAGAGTGTACACCCATAAAATTTAAAACTTGGACACAATGAGTGCACACTCATGAAATTTAAAACTTGGACACCATAATTTCTGTAAACAAAAGTTTGCACATTGTGAAGCGGGCTTAAAGGTATCATTTACAATTCTAACAGCAGGTAGTCTCAGCAGGGGTTATCTTATAGAAGGACTGTAGAATGAATCATTACACTAAACACGTTTTAGAAAATAGGTAATTTACGTTGCTTACTTAATTTTTTCTTTAAAGAATATATTTGAAGGTATCGCTAATTAAACACCATAGCTCGATTAATTATCGAATCAAAATTTTGTTTAGGAAATGTTTACAAAATAAAAACGTCTACAAGCAATAACTTTTAAATTAAATCAAAAACTAAACATGGTTATTTGGGTTGACTGATTATTACTTATTTTTAAATAAATCTAACCTACTAATTATTGTAATTTAGTTAAAAAAATCATTAAACTCTCTATTCATAATATTTAGTCCTTACAAAATGTATATTTTATGACGTTTCATTTTTTCTGTAGTTAATATAAAAAGTGAAAATAAAAACTAAGGCAATTCTTATTGTCAACGTATATATTTAGTTTTTTGACAAGAATTTATTACATAATTATAATTAAGATACCAAGTTATAGTTTAAAATTAAATGAAAACTTTTTTTTAAATAAAGGTATTACTATATAAATAAATATAAGAAATCAATAATGGGTGTGACCTCCATTATTATTGATACATTCTTGGAGGCGTCTGCTCATTGACGCTATCAAGGTATCAATATAATTAATATTAATCGTTTCCCATGCGGTATCAATGGCTGCAATTAGTGCATTACGGTTTACTGGTATAAAATTTGGCCCTTGTTGTCTTCGGATAACAGCAAGTATTCGAGCCCAAACATTTTCGATAATGTTAAAATCTGGGCTTTTTGCTGGCCAGGGTAACAGCTCCAAGTTATTTGCTTGTATCCAGTTGCGCACAACCTGCGAAGTATAGGGTCATCATATCCCGATAGTTAATTATCGAATGTTCCAAGAAAATATGTGTAAATAGTAAATGGAATCTACTAACGTAACGTTAAGTCGTTAATTATAGTTACATAACTCTCCTTTCATAAGATATAGTTCATATTAATATGCTTATTGTAAAGCTTCGTACACACCTGAACAACAAACCGAGGAACAAACAGAACAACGAACCGAACGGCAATCGGAACATTAATTTGGACGGTGCTACGTACGAATTTTAGAACAGATTCGCAAGTCCTGATTGTTTCACGAACGGTTTGCGGCGTTCCCGCAACTTGTCGGTTTTTTCTCCGACATCAAAGAAAATGCGCGCGAATGCGTTTGCAGGTTTGGACGAATCTAAACAAAACGGCGAACAAACTTATGCGGGAAAATTAAATTATTTATTTTTGTCTTTCCTTTTTGTGGGTTTGTTGTGTTTTAGATAATATTATGGAGTTGACAGAAAAAAAATGTTTTAAATTAATCAGTGTTTAAGAATGCAAGAAAAAAATGATGTCCCTATTAGCATTATTTGGGCGGGAAATTTCCAAAATAAAAAAAAGATCGTTTGTCGTTCTGTTTGGCTTTCGGTTTATGTGATGTTTGTTGCTCGGTTTGTTGTTCAGGTGTGTACGAAGCTTTACAACTTAAGCAATAATTTTTTGGCGAATAAAGATTAGTTTGTGATGTAATATTAGAAACACAAATTTATATCATATCAAATTTATGACAACTTAAAACCAAGAACGTGTATGTTATTGCTAAGAAATTATTAAGGAAAAAGCGCAATTGCAGTGTAAATATTTATAATTAGATATTTTCGAAAGTTTATAAGTCCTCTATTGTAATCTTAATACTTAAAAGAAAATCCTGTCCATTAGCATTATAAGGAAATGGTTTTTACTTTATGAATAAGTTTCAATAACAATAGAATATCCTTGCTTGTTTAATTTACTTCCTTTGAGTCATATTGCTCTAAGGGTTGTTACATTGGTCATTAGAAGTATGTAATAAATAAACAATTACCTACTGTTTGAGAAGGGGTAGTGTGAACCAATAAATAAAGTAAGAAATGTAAATTCCATTTTAGTTTAAAATTTCAAGTGTTGTGAAAATGCCACCTCATCTCGGTGCTGATTTGAAAGCGCGGATTGTTTCGGAATTAGCGGCGGGCCGTAGCGTGCGTAAAATTTCACGTATGTTAGATATACCAAAAGCACCGTAGGGCATTACCGAGTAAAATGGAATCTTGAACACACTTTGGAAAGAGCCATCGGAAGTGGTAGACCTAAAGTATCTACACGTGCTCAAGATCTCGAGTTGTTTCATTACGTAACAGAACAACCATTTGCTACATACTCCAGGGCTATAGCAGATACACATTTTCCCGGATGCCGTATAACTGCACAAAAAGATTAAAGGAGATGGGAATAAAAAAGTATAATGCTGCTGCGAAAGAAGTTCTCAGTGACGAAAATATGAGACGTCGTCTGGAATTTGCAAGGCGATATGTGAACGAACCTTTGGAATTTTGGAATCGAGTGATTTTAGCGACGAAAAAACGTTCAATAGCCGCAACGATGGACCACTAAAAGTTTTTAGAATGGAAGGAACTCGTTACGAAAATAATCACATATGTCCTAAAAACGAAGTGGTTATTTTTCTGTGAATGTGTGGGGTTGGGTTAGCGCGCGGGGTCCAGGAGTTTGTTGGGCTATCGATGGACGTCTTGATTCTGCTGCGTATTTAGATATTTTGGAAACTATTATGAAACCTTCAGTCGAAGTGTTTTATCCAGACGAAGATTATATTTTCCAACAAGTAAGTATTCTTATTTCACTATACTTTCTCCAAAAAATAGTTCGGGATCTGTTGAATTAACATTTTCATAATGTATTTTTGTTGTTAAAGACAACGCCCCTATTCATACTTCGCGGGTTGTGCGCAATTGGATACGAGAAAATAACTTGGAGCTGTTACCCTGGCCAGCAAAAGCCCAGATTTTAACATTATCGAAAATGTTTGGGCTCGAATACTTGCTGTTATCCGAAGACAACAAGGGCCAAATTTTATACCAGTAAACCGTAATGCACTAATTGCAGCCATTGATACCGCATGGGAAACGATTAATATTAATTATATTGATACCTTGATAGCGTCAATGAGCAGACGCCTCCAAGAATGTATCAATAATAATGGAGGTCACACCCATTATTGATTTCTTATATTTATTTATATAGTAATACCTTTATTTAAAAAAAAAGTTTTCATTTAATTTTAAACTATAACTTGGTATCTTAATTATAATTATGTAATAAATTCTTGTCAAAAAACTAAATATATACGTTGACAATAAGAATTGCCTTAGTTTTTATTTTCACTTTTTATATTAACTACAGAAAAAATGAAACGTCATAAAATATACATTTTGTAAGGACTAAATATTATGAATAGAGAGTTTAATGATTTTTTTTAATAACTTACAATAATTAGTAGGTTAGATTTATTTAAAAATAAGTAATAATCAGTCAACCCAAATAACCATGTTTAGTTTTTGATTTAATTTAAAAGTTATTGCTTGTAGACGTTTTTTAAATCAAAATTATTTCTAATTTTATTTTGTAAACATTTCCTAAACAAAATTTTGATTCGATAATTAATCGAGCTATGGTGTTTAATTAGCGATACCTTCAAATATATTCTTTAAAGAAAAAATTAAGTAAGCAACGTAAATTACCTATTTTCTAAAACGTGCTTAGTGTAATGATTCATTCTACAGTCCTTCTATAAGATAACCCCTGCTGAGACTACCTGCTGTTAGAATTGTAAATGATACCCTTGAGCCCGCTTCACAATGTGCAAACTTTTGTTTACAGAAATTGTGGTGTCCAAGTTTTAAATTTCATGAGTGTACCTGCTGAACCTGTTTTTCATAACACCATCAAGATTAACATGATATATGGCTTGCTAAATAAAAAAATCAGAAACCGTCTATTGCGTGCTAATGTAAAGTCGTTTGATGGATTGATTTAGCACGCAAGGTCCATTGAAAGTTATAAAAAAATCTCACAACAGAAGTAACAAAGAAGCATTCTCGGTCAAAATAAAGTGCAATTTTTGTAATGTGTAATCACAAGAATAAAAAAGAAAGCGAAAACTTCTCCGAAAGGGAATGCAGATTGTTTTAAGGCTAAAGCGACAACGTCCGTTGAAACTGGAAATCAACCATCTGGTTTCATTATAAGCTGTTTTGGTTGTAGATTTGCAAGAAACAAATTGCACAAAATATCGTCAGACAAGCAACACATGTGCTAACCCACAGAAAGTATAACAACTAGAGTTGATGTTAATCAAAACTGGTACTGAGAACAGCAGACCTAGATTAATACAGGTGCGGTCATCATTTATATAAACGTTTGTTTGAACAGAATCTACTCTATACTATAAAAAACGTAAATAATTTTGGCTGATGGAAGGCTCAGAAATGCGATACATTGAACAACATCCAATTCAACTATTTTAAGGCAAGCAGATCCAAACTTATCTAGAGAGAGGATAACGATGAACGACCGATAGAGTACGCAAACCGATTTTTAACACCAGCTGCGCAAAACTATAGTGCCACTAAACAGAAAACCCTAACCGTTGTGTATGGTTTATGTCATTGCGTTCGTCAAGTGATAGCTAGCGCCTTGGGCGTTGACCTATAATGTTGTCGCTGACACGTTAGAAGATTTAAAACTGCGTTAGATTAGTGAATGTCTTGAATTGCGCAAGACAGACACTACTAATTATTTACAATGGACAAATCATGGATATACGTCAAGGTGCAAGTCGTCCTTTACAGGGTAGTACTTTTGAAAACGGGTCATAGGTTAATAGTTTTAGTATCAAAATAAAGCTAAAATTAGTTACAGTGTAGTAGGTTTTTACCATAAAACTCTCTCTTTGTTTGAATAAACCATGTCAGAAAACGTTTGGAGTGCGAAAAATTCAAACCAAGTAATTTAAAACCGGCAGGATTTTTACAGAACCCCGTTATCTATTTGGACCTTGCCGTGAAAATGGAGAACGTTGAGTACTTGCTGTTGAAGATATTAAAACTAAATTAATAGAGTTATTTGCCTTAAACTTGTTTAAAAAGCTGTCATACTTTCGTCATCGTGAAGTAAATCCGTATTCAATTGGAGATAAAGTTCTCATATACGTGCACGCATTAAGTAACGCTGCAAAAAAGAACATTTCGAAATTTTCACGTTATCAAGAGGCACCGTACCCCATAAAATCACAGTGTTCACCATCCACATACAAAGTTGCAAGTGTCAACAAACCAGACAACGTGATTCAAGCTTACCATGTGTTAGAGCTTTAACCTTTTGTGAAAGATGACTGCGTATCAGTACCGTCACGTCTGATTAGGAGTTGAGCATGTCCCAAAACACATCAACAAGTTGTTCCTAAACACACCGAAAATTAATCTGTGGTACTGTATTAGAAACAGGCAATAATGCCCAACCACAAACAAGTGATTGACCTACCCGCAAACAAAGGCAGAAACATCCATGTGTAGGGAAATGTTTTGAACACCTATTCCAACGTCTCCGTCTGGTTCATTAGAGCGCTATACCGATAAACTTTTTTTGGGTTTTACCCGGGACAACACAGGGAGAATGTAACACCACCAGAAGTATTCTATGCCTTTTTCATTAAAAATATACACGCGTGAGAGTGACTTGTGCATATTGTTATTAAATGATAATTTTTGTTTAATGTATAACAATTTTTATATGTACTGGAAATAATAATAATTAGATCTCATTTTCTCTCTTATTTAAGCATAACAAAGTAATACACAAAAAATAGCAGGCTTAGCAATTACAACACTTACAAGAATTGGCAATAGTATACGCAATAAACATGACATATATATCATGAAAAAGAAAGAGGATAGCGTGATTATTTTTTTTCTTCTTTGGGATGACTTTAGCTCATATGTTTGTAGAGCGGCTCGGTCCGAACTGCATAATTAAGTAAATGAAAAGTCCTACTGCAACTAATTACAGAAATTAATCTTAGCAGTTGGAGGTATAGTGTTAATTCTAAAATAAAAAAAAAGGAATTTTTTCGATACTCAAATCAAAAACAACAAACTGAAAACGCCGTAAACTAATGTATGGTTAAAAATATACGTATACTTCCTTGACAGTGTAATGTAAATAGATAATTGCAATTTTTGTATTTTTCGTTTTAACCGTTTATTCACTCGCCTTAGGTCAAAACTTGGGATAATTTTTTTAACAGTGATAACAAACTGCGTGCCATGACGTCACAGTGATACATCTTTTTGTTATAATAAAATCCTCAATCAGATATATACGCCATGCCAAGTTCATAACATTAAATAAAATTAGATGGATATAAAATAACCAAGACTGCATCGAGCGATGTTTGTAGGTAAAAACCTACAACGAACCGTCTATTTTCAAATTTTAAACTAAATACCTAATGTCTAATTTGTTGCTTCTTTTAGGCATCAACTTACTAACACTCATATAAAAAAAGATTTTACAGTGATAACTTAAACTGAAATGATTAGAGCTGGGGTTTCTTCCAAAAATTATACCTATTTAGAATATAGTCTAAGACCCATTTTTGGTGATGGTGAAAAATAATAACCACTCATATCTTTAAAATAGTTTTTTCCTGTGTGTCAGGGCTTTATCAAGGCATATTTAAAAAGACTATTGATAGTTTCTACATTTTTTTAATAAACCGTGATAAAGCCTTTACATAGAAGACGAAACATTAGCAATTTCAACAATTTGAGTTGTTTTTGTTTTCAATTTCAAACAAAATAATTAGACTTAAGGGAATTAGGGATGTACTTAACGCAGTTTTCACACACTACAGACGCCAGTACGAAAAAAATAAAAAACTTTGAAAACCAATAGAATTTCTAAGACTGACCTTGAGAGAGAAATAACAAGACAGTTTTAGATGCCAATGGCGTGCTGTGATTTCGGAGGATGCCCACAAAATAATGTACGATCGCAAAATCGGAAATTGTAATTAAACAGAAATTTAAGGTAACCTTTCCCCTCCGTCAAGATTAAAACGCCGGTATATCAGAATTTAATCACATTACACAAGGAGCAAAGATGAGAAATCTTATTAAAAAAATATAAGAAAGAACAAACTGTGGAGAACTAAAAAAATGGCACTTCTGATAAAGTCCTGTTACTGCAAGTAATGTACCACTGTATAAAAAACCTAACAGTTTTACTAGATTAAATAAACCAACACTAAACCGAAGAAATACAAAAAAAAAATTAAACTAAAGCTAAGGATATTAAAAAGTCCAAGAACCCAACAAAATCGCAAGAGAAAAGTAATTTTTTTACCTTGAAAAATAAATCTTAAGGAAGACGATAGATAGAAAAAATCGAGTAAGAGTGCACAAGATAGAAAACATCCAACACAGTATAAATACCTCAACCAAATCCAAGCAGAGAAGTATATGAAAGAATAGAGGAGAATAACCAAAAAGTGTAAAAAAAAAGAAAAGAAGGCAGCAATAAAAATGTAGTGTGTTAAAAGTAAAATGAAAAACCTGAAAAAGAACAAAGTTAGAAAAAGAAAAAATGTGGCACGGCGTGAAGTCAAGTCTCACTAAAGGCATGTAACGTAATAGAAGCCACCTCCAAACAAACTCATCCATTCCTAAGAAACTTGATAAAAAGACAAAAAATAAAGTCACCAATTATACAATCTATAAATGCTAGTAAGATGTTTTCACGCACATCGTGCTTACGCTACCATAGATTTTAGTTCTTAGCAGTTTTTTTTTCAGTATTGTGAACTCGACATTCCCTGAACTTTCCTAATTACAGAATACTCATTATAAAGTAACCTGTTTTAGATGTTTATAACCCCAACGAACTGACGTTGCAACAAATTGTAGAATATAATTGTGCGACTGGTTACCCTGTTTGCCATTCCGCAAAATTAGGGAAATTTATATTTTCGATTAAACTTCTAATTAAAACAGAAAAAAACAATTCTTTAACGTTACTTCTTTCTAAATTTTTAACTTTCACAACACGTAATACAATTTATCAAAATAACTTTTCAGTTACAGAACAATTGCAAAACGATTCTTTCTTTCTTCGTTAGACCAATTGTCATTGTATTTCCAACTACCGGTGGTTAATTTCAGCTTATAGTTGGATAACGTGTTCACACTAAATTAATTTTATTCCTTGAACTAACATGCTCACCAACACCTGAGCTATAGCTGTTTTCCATTTCAAGCGTGGGAATAAACAAAATCACGTCTCTCTCTGCAATTTAATTGTAAAATATTTGTGGTAAATTTTGTGCATGTTACTTTTTTATGACTTTTTATTGTTTATTAAAGTATATAATTGTAGTAAAATTGATTACAACAGAAAAATTAAATTTAAACTTGTATTGATATTACTAATACATCAAAAATGTACGTTAAATGCATTATAAATTCTATATTAATTAATAACAGAAACGGATCTAGTGAATTTGTTGTATTTCTTTCAAAACAATCAACAACTGCAAAAACAAATACAAAACTGAACAGACAATAAAAAAATCTCGACAAATTTATTTATTACAATCATCATTTTCTTTTAAAACTTTTAATAACTTTAAGTTCAGACGTACAATTTTAATAAATTAAAACAAATTAATTAGATTGTATATGCTGGAGATTATACTTTGTTTTCGGCAGTATTTTCTTTGCTAATTTATGTTGTATTGTTTGTTCATATTCTATGCTGTTGTATTTTAGTATTTATTAAGATTATAGACCGGTTGTAATTAGACATTAATTTAACATTATGGATGAAGGAGCACTTATTAAACTATAACTTTAACTTTTGCTTATTAAATAATCAATCCAATAAAATAAAATTAAAAACATTAATAATTTATAAACTACTTTATCTTTAATTAGAAAAAGTTTGATGTTTTTACATCTATACTGCTATAATTATTTTAGTAGCTACGCCTTTACTTGGCCTAAAAGCAATGTTACAGATGTGGTTAACAATTTCTTGAATAAATTCATCCAAATTTGGGTTTCAAAACTTTAATGTCCATGATTATTACCAGCCTTTCCTTCCTAAAGTAAACTTTGTCAAATAGAAATAGGTTTAATTTTAGAACTTACTTAAAAAACTTTTAAACAAGAAAGCCATTGTAGTGGTTTAAAAAGTTTTTGTGTTATTGATGATTATGACATCAGTCTGTGTGGGAAAGTGTTTTATAGGAACTCAGTATGTGTTGTTGGGTCCAAAACTTTGTGAATTATCTATGGAAAAATACATTTTTAAAGACAACCACCTGTACAAATAATTAATTAGGAAAGAAACCATTTGATCACATTTATTAGATAAATTAAGGACCTATTATTTAATTTAATATTATTTAATATTTTTATGATGCTAATTTAAAAATTTAGGGACAACGCGAAATGTTTTATCGTATGCGTATGCAATACAGGATAGTAAAAATTATTTTGAATGTTAATTTTGTAAACAATTAATTTTTAATTAAATTATATTCATTGTTTGGTTACAAACATTTGTTGTTTTAATTTATGTAAAGTAAAAGTGAGGTAGTATTCCAAGAGAAGTTTTATGTGCTAATTCAATTATAAATCATGTGGTAAGAGTGTTAGATATTAAAGTATCAGATATCTAAAGTTTTAATAATGCTACATTTAATTACATTCTATTTAAGATAAATTAAATAATCTCTACATACACTCAATAATTCAGAAAACTAAATGCTTTTTATCATGTGTAAATTATAAAAATTACAGTATTAAAAGAAATTATTTAACAACCATGAAATATAATTAAAAACATAATTAGTTATAAATATTTATGCGGGCAGTTACAATTACAATTAAATAATAAATTAAACATTCCGATTGCATTTTCAAATTAAAAAATAAATCTTAGTAATACCTAACCTTACATGTACAAGATAAACGTTGCTTCTTGATCAAAATGACGCACCTTATATTTACATTTCAATTCCTATTTATTTTCATCGCAATATTTTGATTTGTTCTATTAAGAAAAAGTGTTTCCAATTATTTTTGCAATTTCATTAAATAATTCATTACTTTTATCTTCCGAGATGTTAATGCAGGAAATGAGTTTTTCCGTTAAATCTTTCCATTTTCACTTTTTAATTTTTACTAAATATTGACGTATTACTGAAATCAACGGTTTCCATTAGAAAATGTTTAATTAATTTATTTCCATATTTATCGACCATTTGATTTGTAGAAGAAAATACATGTAAAATTATGTTACTTTTTTATACTTTAATTCTTGTACACAATGAAAGTCCTTGTTTCAGTTGTTATGACATTGATATTGCGTTAAGCTTTTGAGACATTTTGTTTTTATTGATATGTTTAATAATTTACCAAATAAAAGATATTAGTGTACCAGTATAGAATAGCTATGATTAAATGTTAATTGAAAGTGTTTTAATTTTATTTGAGTAAATAGAAACTAGAGCATTCATTTGATGTACTAAAAGCGTTCAAATTATTACACCCTTTCAACAACAACAAAGTCGTTTAAAGAATAAAAACAAAAAAAAATACGTAACAGTTTTAGATGAACAAACATTGTAGAATCTATGTTACAACCAGTAATTTACATAAAAACCAAAATTGGAAATAAATGATGCAAGTTGGGTAACGTATATTAAAGTTTGAAATTAAAAAAAGTGTGCATGTTTCCAAACTTTGAAATAATAATTTAGACTTTATTCGACAATAGCCAAGCAACGGATTTTTAAATGATATGAAAAATCGCTTATATGAATAAAATAAATATTTGAATATAACTTTATCTCCATTTTGTTCACAAGTTGTTATAGTTAAATTTAATTTCGTTTATTACTTTCTAGATGTATATAATGATGAATGTCTAATAATGCAACAACAAAGCTAGAACAGAATTTAGTTGTACTAAACTTTGGAACTCGCTGTGTAATGTAAAGACACGTAATGTTACAATATTGAAAGGGCATTAACAACTACAATAACAATAAATCCTAATGGATTCTGTCACATTTGCATTTACTTAGAACATCCACCTACTTCTCCAGTCAAGTATCAAATCTGTTATGATACGAGATTAACGCGCGAACACCGTAATATATTCAATAAACGTCTTAGTCTAACAAATTAAAATTTAAATTTCGTTGTTGCCTAAAAACTTTGTATTCTATTCACACACCCACACTCACGAGTTTGTTTAGACCCCAAACATCACTTTTAAAACCTAAATATTTAACGAATAAATACTCTTGTTACAGAAGCAAAGTAGCAGCCGCTTTACTAAACAAACACCTACAAATCAACGGAATTTCAACCGGATTGACATCTTTAAGACAGTCATCTCTTGATGTCACAGAAGTTACAAAAGCAGATCCAGGAACGAGTAGTAAAATGAAACGGGAACGTAAGGCGGCAAGAACATTAGGAATAATCGTGTCTGCTTTTTTGGCTTGTTGGCTTCCATTCTTTTTGTGGTAAGCGTTTTTAAAATACTTTGATGTTATGGAAATCGAAACTTTAAATTGCTTTTATTGTTATCGTCTGCATATGGTTATTTATTTGCAAATTTAGTGGTAGAAAGCTTAAAAGAATGGCATAAACAATTTGAATTTCACAGTTTTGTGTAGAAATGCATGTTGTTTATTTTATTTGGTAGTTTATTTAAAACAAACATGTTTTTCTTTAATTTGAACTTTTTGATGTATCGTATTCGTTCAACATGTCAACATGTTCTCTTTTTTTAATGCGGGTATATTTTAGTAACATATACTATCAGTCATCGTTGTCTGTAATAAACAGGTGGTAATGTACATTTTTTTGAAGCTCGATAAAAATATATTTACAGCAATATTGACTTTTTAGTTATTATTTTAATATTAAATTATATAAAATTATATATTTTTTTATAAATTTACTGAACGTATTGATACGTAACCAAATAGTACATCGGAACATTTAGCTTAATTAAAATGGAGGAGCTAGCGATGTAAATACAACCGTCAATTATTTGTGGTTGTGTGAAATTCTACATTAAAAAACTCACATAAATCAAATAATAAACAAAAAATAATAAGAGTTAATAAATTACTTTAATAAACACTTATATGGTGTGATACTCGTAGATTACCAATTAATACTCATAAAATACTATTAATTTTTAGGCCGATGATTAAAGAAACAGTGTGGTACTAATTTTTTTATCGTTATCTATATACACAGGGAATCGAAAGATCTATCCAATTTAGGTGCTTAATAAGAAAGGAAATAAACTGCTTATGGCAGCTTCCATCTTTCATACACCTAAAGATTAGTTAAATATGGCAAAATTAAAAGTAATTCTGTAATATATAATCGGGCAAGCAGTTTGAATATTTGTGGTGATTGTGGTGCGGTTTAATAGAAATTTGAAAACCATTTGCCGATCAAACGTACCCAAAGCGCCGCCGATAACTTAATACAAATCAAGATAAGTTTAATCCAAATAGAAATATAAAAATATGTAAGGATTTTTTATACTAACCCCACCCTATGGTGATAAATTTTTACAATAACGCAGATACAGAATAATTATAAAGATTTGAACAGAGACATAAATAAATTTACTAATATTAACAAAAAGCGCAAGGTATGACATGCGAAACAATGGGTAATTGTCTTACATACCGTATGTCTATTCAGGTAACCGTATTGCAACAAATACGAAACGTTTATTGTCTTTAATTGGCGTATAACACTAATTAAAAATTCATTATATTTTACTTAGCTCTGAAACTGCAGTTGTGAAATTTGGGCACGAGTAACCTTAAAACAGTGTAAAAAGAGCGGACGGTGATTTTTCTCTTTCTTTCCTTGATCGGCGCCGTAGAAATAATTGAATTTTCCGGCACAATCGATTGATCAGCAAATATTTTTCTACAATTATTCTCCATATGTAAGCCTAAAACGGACAAAAACCAAAATGGTCTACAAACAAAAATGAGTTAACAAAAATAACCTAAGGAGTCGCAACGTATAATATGTAAATTGTCCAGCTTTGTATTATAAGCCGTATTCTTGAAGTGCACGTACAGAAAACGTCAAAACAGCACGTACTCCACAAACGAAAGAAGCAGAACCGACCGCACTCGCGTTGTGATTACGTGACACTCTACATAGTATTTGTTTTGTAATGTACACAGAATGTACCAAATTTGTCGACGAATAGGAAAACCGTAGAATACTCAAAAATCCTTTTCTTATTATTTTCAGTAAACAATCAGATATGTGGGCTACATCTTAATACAACTTACCTATGTTTTTATAATAGTGGGTTTCAAATTTACAATATCCTATTCTTTGACGTTCGCATTTCGTTTAACAATTCTTACCCATGTGTTTATGGTTTTCTTTGCTTGAGACATCTTCTACTACACGTAGTTTGTTTATTTTGTTCAATATAATCTTCTACTTTTTCATAGTATCTCTATGGATACTCTATCAAATATTCATGCAAATTGTTCATTTCCTCTATGTAAATAGTAAATGAAGTTAGTTTTGTTTTCTTTTCTTGTAATTGTTTTACAGTTTTATGTTTTTATGTATTCTGTAATTTTTGTGACCGACTATGTAATGGCTTGTTGATGTTCCTCTTCTAAAAAGAATAATAGTATATTCTGTAACAAAGGACTAAAGTGCTTAGTTTATTTTGAGGGCAAAGTTAATTTGCCTGAGAGAAGCGAAAGCGAATTATCACCCTAGGGACTTTCAAATTAAATAAGTTTGACTCAATGCAGATCTAGTGGTTTACTCTGTATGTCGCTATAGAAACAACGTGTTTGTCGTTTGTCGTTATTTTAAATCATTTCCAATTGTAAAACTATTTTAATTACTTTAAGATTTAGAATGGTACTTTAATCCTTAAAAGAAAGGAAGTAATGTAATACTTAAGTCTCTGGACTGCATACAAATAATTTTAATTGCTATTTTTATTCTATTAATTAGTTTGTTACAAGTTTGTTATTGAGGATTTAAAAAAACGTTTAACACCGATAAAGCTGCTGAGAAACGTACCCGTTGCCCTGTGTTGTAGAGTGGGTTGCATAAAGAAAAAAAAAGCAAAGTTTAAAGCTTTTAAGGTGACATTCGGCACCACGTATATGATCGTAATAATTATCCTTAAGAAAAGTAAAACTTGTAGAAGAAGGAATTGAGAGTTTAATCTGACAACCGTATACAGATAGTCACAGTTAATTCATCAATGACAGCTGATAGTACTATAACTTATTGAACTTTACAAAAATATAGCTTTAGTAAGGCCAGCTGACTTCCTGCGTTATGCTAGATACAATGTTTAAATTAGTGCCACTAAAAAAACAAATAGTTTGACAACTGCAAGGGTCCTTAAGTTTACAAACTGTAAACACAATGTTTAATTGGTGTTTTAAAAATATAAGTCGTAATTTAAATTACATTTCATACATGCACAAGAGACACATTTTGAAGTTACCGGCAATTTAACAGTAAAATTAAAAAAGACAAATACTTAAAGCTACACTTATCTGATGTATATCGGTGACGACTTCACAAAAACGGTTACATATATTAACCACATAAGACTGGACTAGTTATCTATATGATATCGGACAGTCTCTCCAAAGCAATAGTTCAGGTTATCAGAGATATATGGTATACACTCTAATCAAATTTTAATTTAATTACCATTATCATGACGTTGACGTTCTTATAGAGTTAAGATTTTTAAATCTTCTAGAAGAAGGTCTGAACATTTACAAAATACTCAACTTACGGCGTTTATCAAATATTGCTGGATTATCAAGTTCAAAATATGTTATAGAAACTCACAAGGACATACCTACGACTAATTATAACATTTTAGCAATTTAATTAGGAAAATAATCACAATTACCTAAAGGAGTTCGTTCCACACAAGTCCGCTTACGTCATTTTTTTTGTAAGAAAAATAAAGAAATATAGTTGAACAAGGGCTAAGACCACCGAACCAACAGGAAATCCAAAAAATAGTTAGAAGAGAATTACTCTAATAAAAATTCTGTCACAAATCTTTTACACATTACATCAAATTGCGATGCTTGCTGCCGGTTTGGTCGACTTCTGTAAATTAAAACAAAGCGTACAGATCTCGGGCGCCAGATTTCAGACAATCGGTTTTGTTGTCGAGTATCTTTAGTGGAGAAAAACCTTGGGAAGCAACTTAAAAAGAAAACCAAAAATAAACTCAATAAATGTGTATTAAAATAATAATACGGAAATTTTAACTAAGAGTTACAAATTCTACTAATACAGCAACCCTTACAACAAAATATTTGCAGCAACTAATTAACGTGGTGAACGTGTCAGTAAGTTACTAACAAAGATGGTCAAATACTAGGGATTTTGTTGGTAAATACCCTACGTTATGCTATTACAATTATTCAAAACGCAAAAATGTGATACCCAAAATACCAAGTACCAATCAAAAACGTACAAAAAAAATTTCAGATCGGCATCTTTAGACTGTCAAAGTAATTTAAAATGGCTTATTCCACCTATCATTTTTATTTGAATCAGTACAAACTTAAAACTAATAAACCAATTATCCAAGTTGAATGTAAATGTAAGCTTCGTATGTATTGTTGAAAGTTGGTAAAAACCATATACATAAAAGGCGCAGATTATAATCGTTGCAGCCGTATCGTTTTTCTTACCCCAACAATAATATTTTTTTTAGTAACGCAAGATGGCACTAGTTTTATCTCTTTGTCAAAATAACCAAACGACATAGACCTACAGAAACTTTTCACTTCGTTTGAAGTAACTTTATATTCTTTACATAAAAACGAAGGTGGGTAAGACTAATCACTTGTGAAAACAGCAAAATATTTTAGAATTTTGTAAAAGATCTAAGAGCCCGAGGTCCAAAAGTTAATAAAAAGACAAGATGTGGAACAGGTCAGAAGAGTCGGTTTTTAATGTCAAAGAACCCACGTCGGTTTGCACAAAAATTTAAATTATATAATAAGTGCATTGGAAACTATCTAACAATAAAATTTGGGCTATGTAACTGGCCTTGAGTTTTGTGAAGTTAATAAAAAACAAATATGAACCAGTTAACAAGTATTGAACAATAATAAAAGGAAATTAATGTAAGTTGAAGAAATAATTCAACGACGACTTAAATCAAAATAATCACTTATCAAGAACAAGAATCAACATAAATTGAAGTGTGTTAGCAGCATTCTAGTGGTGTCTCTACATTAAGCTGTTGCAGCTAAAAAGTCACCTGTAAAAATATAAATGCAGTTCACCTGTAGGACATATTATTCAAAAACTTACCTATGGCATCACGAAAACACCGTCACAGGTTAGATTATAGATTGTATAGTTACAAAGGTCAAAGGTCAAATTTCTTCACCTACGTGAAATTGTAGAAAAGGGTGTAAAAAGTTTGGGGATAAAAGTCTTAATTGTTTTTAATGTAATAATTCTTTTATTTAACAAAATAGGGTGATAGCTTGTACAAGAAAAACAAATAATTTAAGTAAGCTCTAAAGAATACAATCAGATTTAATACAAGTAGTTTAATTGCATATAAATAAACCAAGCGTTTACTGCAGCACTCCACATTGCCCTAATAAACAAAAATAAGAATTACGTTTTAGGTAAAGATAGTTCAAAACAAAAGCTATAGACAATAGAATTTCTATCCAACTTTTTTCCTTTAACTTTTTTTGTAAACTTAATATTGGTGGAGATATTGTTGCAAAAGTAGTTTTACGTGATTGATATATCTCAGTAATTACTTATCGGATCATAGTTTAAACAAAAATTGTGTATAATTAAATTATAAACAACTTATGGTTAAAATAAAAACATGTAAAATGAATGTTTTTCTAAATATTTTAAAAATTCGTAAATCTGTGTAGGTTAGCGGCCTTTTCGGATAAATAGAATATGCCGGGCGGCCGCCGGACATTTTTTACTTTATTATAAGGTACTAACTCTAATTTGTCGGAAAAGTAAAAAAAAAGGTGTTACGGTTTGGAAACCGTCGCATAACTTACCAACTTGTAGAGTAAGTACAATACTATCATCTCATCAAAATTAATTAAATCATAGTATTTAATGACTAGCTAACGCTGGGTATTTAAATACTTTAATTATCATCTTATTAAAATGGGTCCCAATATGTGGGGCAAAGATCCAATTAAACATATCAATATGTAAATACATTGAATTATCTTTCTATGCATTTTTGCTGGACTGATTATCTTTAGATTATAATGAAATTTTTTAGCATTTTAAAAAAAACTGAAAATAAATAATAAACTAAAGATAAATAACAATTAAATTTGATGAAAGCTTACATACGTGTATAAAAATGACGTTACGTACAGTAGTTTAATTATTAGCACTAACAACACATTTGCGTGGTGATATTGTGGAACTTTCTTTTAAAGAGTATTGTGCTGAGAAACCGCAGGGATTTACGACTCTAATAGTTGATTTCCTAGGAAAGCTTTAGATTACGTTAATGTATGCTTTAAATTTATTTGATAACGTTGTTGTAAATTTTAATTTGTTCAAATAAGTTTTTTCAACTAATGAAATTAAGATAATTTTTTGTCATTGTTTTTATAGCAGCAGTTTTTGAACCATAAATATTAATTGTGTTGTTTCTGTGTTACATCAACAGACAAATTTACATCAAATAAACATGTGCAATTTTCCACAGATATTTTACAGAAACAGTAATTTATTTTTGTAATTTGGGGCAATTCATTATCATAATGCTCTAGTGTTTACATTTTATTAATTTTGTTTGGTTTATAGTTCAGTATTTTTAACAAAGTAATATGGACTTGTTAATTGGTGGTTAAATTCATATAATTGTATATTTTATAATTAAATGAAAACGCAAATATTGAATTGTTGGCGGAAACTGTGTGACTAAACACTGATGCATAAAATACTTATGTAGCAACACATAATTTACTGTATCGTAATAAACTGCATCTCGATGGTACGGGATAAGTTTCTAATATTGTATAATTGAGTTTTTTATAAAAATCGTTTGCTTCTACTTAATTGTGTTTCTAAGAACTACAAACATTAATAATTTTTAAAAATTTGTATAACTTATTAATGTACGTACTATATTGATGTTTACTATACAGTATGTACATGATGTACATAAGAGTATTTAAAAGTCGGTTAAATAGAATTTGTACAAGCGGTACAGTTTCACATAACGCAAATGATGATAAAAAAGTCCTATTAGGAAAACTTGTAGTTTAGATGATTCTACGCGACCGATATATGACGTCACAAAAATGGCGCTTGTGACATTTCCTTCCCGCAACTATAACTTTTAAAATATTTGTCGTAGAAAGATGAACAAAAATGCAAATAAAAGTATAGAACGCCCTTTTTAATGAATGTCAAAATATTTGTGTCAATATTCTGCATATATTTCTAACTGGAAGCCTATCAATGAAATATATAACAAAAATTTGTCTGTTTTTAATGTATTTCGACTACAAAGAGCCGAAAGATTTCAAAAGTTTATTAGGATGATTCGTAGAGAATTATTTTATCTTTACGAAAAGCTTAAATACATTAACAACCTTGATTAGTTACGGAAAAAAATTAAATATAGGTTGCTATAACTAATGACGTAACTTAAGTTTTTATTCAAAAACCTAGATTTTTAAAGCAGCAATATAAAAAATTTTTGATCCAAACTTCTATTTAGGGTATATGTTGAGTTGATTTAATTTACTTTAGCAACAATTTTGTATTTTATTGTTAATATGTAATTGTTTAAGTCAGTGGGATGATGTTTAATTTTACATATGAAATTAGTTTAGCAAGTGGGGGTTGCTAGGACAATAAAAATAAAAAGGTGTGATCAAATAATAAATAACGGCGATAAAATAAGAAGGAAGATTATAAAAAAAAATAATTTGAATATTTACAGTAAAACCTTTGATTTCGGCCACTTCTTAAAAACGGCCACCTCGAAAATAGGCCAAGTTTTCCAAGTCAAAAACCAATTATACAGAAATATCTATATTAATGCCCCTCCTAATAGCGACCACCTCTTGATAACGGCCACGGCCACTAATTTGTAAACTTTCTTGGAAAAATACATGTAATTCTACTTTTTTTCGGCAATTCAGGCTCAATTTAAAGGCTCATTAAACTCCCCAAAAATTATTGTATGTTCAACACTGCTGTTACATATAGACGTACAGAAAAATTACAATGTCGCTAAACAGAAAACATTTGTCTCTTAAAAGGAAATTGATATAATTGTGGAAAGTGAAAAGTTCAATACTGGTGCTAGAAAAGTTAGCTGAAAATTTAGTGTTGGAAGAACACAAGTTAACGATATTTTAAAAAACAAATGTGATTTTAAAAAGCTATTTGAAGAAGATTTCAATACAGAGCAGAAGAAAAATTTTCTAGAACTGAAAGTTTAGAAATTGACCAAATACTTTACAATTGGTTTTGTAAAGCTAGGAATAAAATATCCCTATATCTGGACTTTTAATAAAAGAGAAAGCATTGGAAGTTGCGGAAAATTTAAAAATGACAGATTTAAAGCTTCAAATGGGTGGCTTGAGAAATTTTGTTAAAGACATAACATAACCTTTAAAACAACTTGCGGCGAGTCAACTGATACTAACCTGACACTGTTGAAGCTTGGAAAGCAAAGCTGTCAGTAATATTGAAAAAATATTCACCCAAAAATGTGTACAATGCTGAAACACCGAACTTTCAACGAACTTCGTTCGTTTATGAAATCGATTTGTCGTCCGTGCGTCGAGTGTGCGTCCGTCGAGGCCTTTCTAATGGTCAAATACGTCCAAAATCAATGTGTAGCATATATTTAGGCCCTCTGGCATAGCTGAGTTAAAATATCTATCCCCATAAATCGGGCCAGATCCCGTGCCCTCAGGGAAATTAAGTTTATTTCAAAATCCAAATATGTCCAAAATCAATGTGTGGACATATTTGGATAATAAAAGTTAGCAATGACGGTCTATTCTTAATATAACTGCCATTCTTTCCATATTTGGATAATACAGTTCGTTGCGACAATGCCTTGCATTTTCAACTTGTTTACTTTGCGATGCCAAACAAAACGTTTTCTTTAAAACACGATAAATGTAGTAATAAAAAAACTGCAAACAAAAGATTGACGATTTTATTTTGTACAAATATGGAATGTGATAAGGAAAACCCGTTAATCATTGAGAAACGTAAACACCCAAGATGCTTTAAAGGCTTTCATATCAACAAATTGCTCTTACTATGGGTATCTAATAAAAAAGCTTAGATGACGGTAGAGATTATGACTTTCTGGCTAAAAAATTTGATGAAAAAATGAAAAAAAAAATAAAAAAGTCTTATTATTTGTGGATAATGCCACGTCTCATCCTAAAGTGATGTGTAAAGTTTTTAAATGATGTGTAATTTGACATCTCATTATTTACAGGGTGTTCAAAACGTTTGGCTAAATCTGACTAACTTCAACTGAACTTCGAATGAAGACATACTAAATTTATTTTTTATTCATGGAGAATGTTACAAGATTATTAAAAGAACTTGCCGTTTGCTTAACGAGAGATATCTACATTTATGGCCTCTAAATAAAATTACATTACAAAAATAGAAGCAAATTAATTTAATTATTAATTTAGCAACTGTTTAATATGCCGTCCGTGATTTTCTAAGCACAATAAAACTCTTCAGCTATTGTGGATTTTTGAACCATTTGCACATCTACTTCAGCAAAGGCAGTTCGAACCCGATGTAATAAGTCATTTTCTTATGGACTGGCCTTGAATAGACTTTAGTCTTGACATACCCCCATAAAAAAATCCAGGAGTGTTAGGTCAGGTGATCTGGGAGGCCATAGAGATGGACCATTGCGTCCAAACCAACGATCTTCAAACATATGGGATAATTCTTGATAAACCTCATGGGTTGAATGGGCTGGAGCACCATCCATTTGGTACCAACATGAATTTAGAAGATTTAGGGGTAAATTTTCCAAAAATTTGAAAACCACTTCTCTAAGCATTTCTAAATATTTGCGAGAATTTAAATTTTATACACTTCAAAACAAACACGATTATCCATAATTAAACAAAAACATTAAAACTAAATATGTCTTGAAAGTTCCTTCGCCGTCAGTTTTGTTCTGCCCAATAATGCCAATTTTCCGATTAATGATTCCTTCTCTACTAAATTTTGACTCATCGGTCCAAATAATTTTTTCAAAAATTTGGGTCTCCCTGCGTTTTTAATAAAATGCTTTCACAAAATGCTACACGACGTATTTCGTCACCTGGGCGGAAAGCTTGTAGTTTTATAATAGAAAAAGCATGCATTTTACGTTGTGCCAAAATTCTCTGTATCGACGAGTAGGACATTCCCAAATCTTCAGACGCAGCTCTGATTCGATGCATGTTAATTTGCATTAAAATATGCCAATACATTTATTTTGTTGTCTTCATCACCGGTGACTACCATGGGGCGTGTTCTACTACATTGAATTCCAAATTGTTTAAAATTTGCTTCTATTCTCTTAAACGTAGTTTTATTTAGAGGTCGCAAGTGTGGATATCTCTCTTTAAACAAACGGTAAGTTTTTTCAATAATTTTGTAACATTCTCCATGAATAAAAAATAAATTTAGTATGTCTTCATTCGAATATTCTTGGTGGATTTCCATATCGTGTATAATGTGTCACGTCGACGTTTACAAGTTTGATAAATAAGGCACATTGTTTTAATTTCCACAGGCCACTAGTCAGAAATTATTTAATAAAATGAGAAATATTGTGTGTCGAATGTAATACTCGGCAGCAGGAAAATGGTAACAGATAGGTATAGGAAACCCTTATAAAGATTGAAAGACCACTTAATTCTCCATCACATAGAGCAACAAGATACAGGGTGTTTCATTTAAAAAATTGACTTTTGGGCAGTTGAAGTTAGTCAGATTTAGCCAAACATTGTGAACACCCTGTAAATAATGAGATGTCAAATTACACATCATTTAAAAACTTAACAGTCCTCCTAAGTATAGCCCAAATTTTGTTACTATAACTTTCTTTTTCAATCATTGACAAGCGTTTGAAAACAATACTACAAAACCAATTTTTCTCAAAAAATGAGAATATCTCAAAAACTATTGATTTTTATATAGGTTGTGCTACATAAAAGTAACTCAGATTTTAGCGTACAATCCAAATATACAAAAAAAATATATCATTCTATTTAAAATAAGAAAGTTGGTAGCCACTTCCGGTGTAACCAGGAAGTGCTAGAAGAGCTGAAATATTTTAATTAAATAGAACTTTTGAGCAATCCCTATTACAAATTTTTAAACAAATATTTCAACGGGAAGTCCATAAACTTCTAATGAACGGGTTAGCTGAATCACCCTGTATAGTATCCTATTACAAACCGTATTATGTTCCATACTTAAAAGATTTTAATAAACAACGCATAGAAATAATTTTTTCTTCCTAATAGCGGCCACCTCCATATACCGGTCAGTTTTTTCAGGAAATTTTAGTAACCGCCATTTAGAGGTTTTACTGTAATTTAAAATAAATAAAAGTGTTTAAAAAAGAGTATCATACTAAAGGAGAATATAGAATTGGTTGTCTGAATAAAATGGTTCGCTAGGTTTGGGAATTAAAACTGACCTAAAAAAGAATAATAATTATTTATATAAAAAAAACAAGTGTATAACATTAGCGGCAAGAATTTATATCCAGTTCTAGATGAGGAACTAGTTGTATTGAGCCGAGACGGAATAACATTCAATTTTAATTGGACTGACCTAAAAAAAATGGCTCATAAATTTAAGGCCAAGAACAATAAATAATTATCGTTCTTTTTTTTAAGTGTTGGTGGAACATCATCCATGCAGTAATTGTAGTGTGTAATATTAATAATGTCGTTGTCAAAATTTTTGACGTTTGAATTAATTATTTCTATAAAATTATTTGTGAATTTGAAATTGTTGCTTAAAATTATTTATATTGTTTTAATTACTGGCTTTTTTTGTAATTGTTAGAAAAATTAAATATTGTATTAACATTTATTTCACATTTAAAAATTCCTTCAATATTTTAATGAAAAGTAACTTTAAATTTTTTTGATCTAGTTGGGATGCAGATTTAATTTAAGCATAACATAATTATAAATAAAGAATCTTAAACGCGAGTGCTTGGTTAATTCATAGCATAGCATAGTTCAGGACTTGATATTTAACATACAGAATAATAATTAATTATTGAAACAGGTGACTAAAATTTAAGAAAAATGCTTTATAGCTCCTATCTGCGTAGAATTTTGCAAGCAAGTCAAATCTAAAATTATAACACAAGTAGTATTAATATTTATATCAATTTTAGGAACGTGAATGCAATGCATGAGAAGTAATTATTAACCTTTAGTAAGCTAGCTTGTAATGCGATATTTTTCGCTTCTTATATGATGAAATCTATCCTGCAAGATTTGACCTGAATAAAACAAAAATACTTTTATATAATTAAAAGTCTCAACATGAAATTTACTTATTCTTACTCTCTATTCTGGCAGTGAGTCAGCCACTTAACTATGTCCCAGCATGATTTTCATATTTTCGGTATAGATATCCATTTTGGAATCAAAGTATTAATGGAAAGCTCCTTTAGATGAAGCAATTGGTAGAACAAAGTTGTCTGACTGACCCCAGCTTAAACCGCTTTGATTAATTGCTATACGAATATGTTCTTCCAGGGCAGATGCTGTTGATAGAATATTTTTTACAGCCATTCCTTTTGTTATAAACAAATATTTTTCTTGTTTCATTTACCGTGGTATAAACACACTGCAAATCATACTACTTGACAACAATCTGTTCTAAAATTTTAGTGACTTTTGAGATTGTTTCCGTCTGATCGAATATTTTCAGAAAGGATGTTGTGACATCATTGAAAGCTTTCCAAACACACCAAGCAGATATCTTGCCTTTCTTAGAAAATTAAGATACTGTGTCGCATCATTGATTATAGTAATCATCTAGTAAATGCTTAAAATCCGCGCAGAGATGTGGCTTAATTGGAACCAAGAACTTGTCAAATTAAATGAACAAAAAGATAACGATCATTTATATCGGTTTCAAAATATAACCATAGTTTCTTTAATCCCAAAAAATTAAATGAAAAATTAACAAAATAGCAAGAACAAATACATCAGTATCTACAGTTCGAATTACAATAAACGAGCATCTGTATTCTACTGCATCCTTTGCGTTCAGTCGGAATCTTTTAAACATTTCGGTACAGTTTTTCCAATAATTGCAAAAGATTCAGCAACAGATGCTATAAATTTCCAGTCCACATTTGTAATTATTTACCTAGTCAAATCCTTTGTTACTTGATTTTCTAACAATTTGAAGAAATATTGCTTATTACTCTTGTTTCTCTAAACTCTGTTCAATTTTTTGGTAAAGAAGCTTGTAAAAGAACCTGCCAGCAAATTCTAGACTCTCTGTTATATCTGGTGGTTTGTTTTATGTTTTGAAATGTATAAAAATCCTACACGACATCTACCTTCCTAGCAGGCAAACTGCTAGCTTATCCTGCACGTGTTTCTCAAACCTGGAATCTTTGATGTTTTTGGAGGCCAAAAATGAACCACAGCTGCACCATTGAATATAATAGCATCCCACTTTCTTGTAAACCTATGTTCTTTAATAAATATCTGAGCTAATTCAGATTTCTGGCAAATTCTAAATTCTCCGTTACTTAAAAGACAAAAAAACTCATCAGAATTACGTTTCTGTTTACGCTAACAATAAAAAAAGTAATAGAACGTCATTTTTAGAGTTTTATGGCTGTCTTTTTAACTAAATTTTTAGAACGCTAAAAATATTGATGTTTACTTTTTATTGTGCCAAGAATTCTTCAAACAATCATTCTCCAATGAATGAATGGTACAATAATCACCGTTTTTTATGGTTTTAGGTCTTACCATTTAAAGTTCAACCGAAATGTGACACGCAAGTTTTTTTAAGTGTCTTCAAATGGTTTCCAAACTCTCAAGAAATTTCTATGAATTCTTGTGTCTTTTTTGTAAATTTCTCTTGAAATGATGGATATTGCTTATGGTAAATAGAATGTTCTGGTTCTTCTATGTCGCGGTTAAATTCTTTAATAAGTTTATAATTTTGTGTATCATCCATGGTTTTAGTGAGTTCCTCCGTCTCCTTTACCAAAACTTGTTCGTGTGCTTGATCAATTGCTATGGCTGAAAAGGGCAAAGCAGTCTTTTGCCTTACGATGCTGTATTTGGTAAATCCTTCGAGTGTTTAACATGTACAGTCCACCAACGCGTGTAATTATGTTGATCAAATACAAAGTACCAAGGCAGCAAGCCTTTTCAACATTTCTTAAATGGGTCTTATTGTCGCAATTGTATACTTTGTATAAAACAAAACAGTAACACTTGAAAACGCACTGAAACCTGGTCTTTTATGAAACTGAACAAGAATACCTAAGAAGCTCTGTTGCACATGTAAATACTCAAACATATTTTTTCATAATTTTTCTTTTCTATAAGATTTAGGCCAAATCCACTAAATTAATTTTGACAATGCATAAAGTGGCTGATCTACAGTTTTGAGTTTAGAAAGTTAGTGATATCAATACTTATGTCAATTCCGTGGCTAATTATTGCAACTGAAGTTAATTTTTTCCTGAAAAGGAGCAATTCTGACATATATTAAAGAGAGTATTTGAAGTATTTATTTGCACTCTAGTTAGACTTTCTTTGACAAATAAATAAAAAAAAGAGGAAAAGAAATGTTCGAGCGACATTTTTGTTATATCACACCTCGGTCTCTCAAAAGATTTTTTTTTTTGAACTGCTTGAAATACAATTAATACCCAATTTTGATAAAAGATTTATTTTTTTATATGCACGGATCAACTTAGTTTATTAACACCAATAGTTTTTATTTTACAATTTTTAAATAATAGATTAAAAATACATCATAAAAATTAATGTAGTTAAATTTATTTAAAGTTATTTCGTTTTCTGTACGGAAGTAAACAATTTAAAGGAACGGCAAGTTGTACTTATTTGGCTCTTGATTTTTAAGACATAGTATGGAAGAAAACAAAATTTGATTATTGTGATGGTAATTTTTTTAATCCATTCCTTTTGGTGCCGTTGATGAAATGTCTAAATGTTGCTGGCTTTGTGTGTAATTTTGCTTTAATAATTAAGCAATTAAAGTTACTTTGGTCATTTTGGTGAAGTTTTATTGTTCTCGACGTATTAAATTAAACAGCAGTGTCAAAAATCTGACCACAGCTCTACCAGTCGAAGAGGTATTGTGGGTGTATTTGGTAGTAATTAAATCAAAGGCTTTTAATGCAAAAGGGAGTAATAGATATCTTTGTCATATCACACCTCAGTTTCTCAAAAAGATTTTTTGAACTGCTTGAAATACAATTAATACCCAATTTTTATGAAAACATTTGATTTTTTTATATGCAGGATCAACTTAGTTATTAACACCAATAGTTTTTTGTTTTACAATTTTTTAAATAATAGATTAAAAATACATCATAAAAATTAATGTAGTTAAATTTATTTAAAGTTATTTAGATTTTTCTTTACGGAAGTAAACAATTTAAAGGAACGGCGGGTTGTACTTATATGGCTCTTGATTTTTAAGACATAGTATGGAAGAAAACAAAATTTGATTATTTGTGATGTAATTTTTTTTACTCCATTTCTTTTGGTGCCGTTGATGAAATGTTTAAATTTTGCTGGTTTGTGTGTAATTTTGCTCTAGTAATTAAGCTATTTAAGTTACTTTTAGTCATTTTGGTGACCCTTTATTGTTCTCAATGTATTAAATTAAACGGCAGTGTCAAAAATCTGACCCGCAGCTCTACCAGTCGAAGAGGGATTGTGGGTGTATTTGGTAGTAATTAAATCAAAGGCTTTCGCACTGCAAATGGAATAATAAATATGGTGTCATTTAGAAAAATGCGTAGTAAATGCTCTAGAACCACTAGGAACTATAGAAACAAAAACGAACCGGTAAACTGTAGAATATAATTTTTGTAAAACGACCAATTATAGACACAAAACAAATGCGTGTGGGGAGCTACACGATACTAGTTATTTTAGAAATAATTAATTATAGGTTAAATTTAAGAATATTCGTTCTACACGATGCGTTACTGAGTAGGCCTTGTCGCTAAATCAATTGTAATCAATGAACAAAAAAAAAACAGATAATTGAATCTTAATTGAATCTTTACAAGTTCACATAAATAATCGTAGTTTTATTGACATTAAATATAAATCAAACATCAATAGAGGAACACCAACTGCATACGTCTATTTAACCAACAGAAAAACACCAAAACTAGCAAACAAAACTTGACAAGCTTAGCCTTTGAAACACGTGTACGAGTCGAAGTTTTGGTACATTTTTGGTTTTTCTGGTTGGTTAGATACTAAAACTGACGTTGTGTACCGGTAGTCGACGATAAATCTAAAATTCACGTCAGAATAGCGATACAATTGCGTTTTACATAAATTAATAACTAACATGCAGAATTTTTAGCTTATCTGGTTTATCGGTTTTTAATTACTACGTAATCACTGGATGTAGTAAGATAAAAGTAGTTCGTTGCGTGTAAAACATATGTGATTACGTTCCTAAGCATTTACTATTTAATTAGTGTTAGATGCGCTCCGGTTAGAGTTGGGCGAATATTGAACACATCAGCGTATTCATTGCGTAGGTTACCTTTTCTTCTTATTTGTAAGAGTATGCGTCGTATAATAGAATCACAGAAATTATATCCAAATGAAAGAAGAAAATTTGATTGCGCTATATCACATTTAAAGAAATTAATCCTAGATAATATTATATTCTAGTTACTATTAACTCTGATTAAAGTGGTCTTTACGTTGAAAGTTAATCATTACTTCCGAGCGATAAGATACATTCCTACTTATCTTGTTATTGGTTTGGAGAATTTTTTTTTGATCTGACTAAGTATTAAATTTGTGATATTTATTAAATTGTGTGTTGTTAAACTATAGGTAAAGTTCATTCACATAAAAGTAATTACATCTATTCGATTAACCCTCTCTTTTTTAAATAAGGTAAGTTACTTGAGCTTCCAGATTAATTTTCATTTAAAGTAGATGGCGTCCGGGGATAGATTTGAGCGTCTTTGTATTTATATTTAGTCTCACGCTCACTGACACAGACGAGGCCTTATAGTCTTAAAACAAACTCGCCGGGTGACAATCAAATCTATCAAGATTTTACTATTGTAGATCTAAGAAACTGTTACAAGTTCTAACACTTTTCTAATAAAAATAGTTTCCCAAAATGTTGCTACAATTGAAAACTAAATAGGTTAGTTTTATTGTATATCTGTTTGTATCTCCTAAAAGAAAGATTAAATAACTCTACCAGTGTTAGAACAAACAAAGTATTATACATCACATAACAAGTTTTATCCTAGTCGGTTATGGTTCAATATTAATTAAAAATTTATTTATGGAAAACTAAGAGTACATATGCTTTTCAAAAAGTACTATAATCCAAAATAATAGGACCTATAATATATTTTTATGATGCTACAATATGCGAAAGAGATAGTACTTTTTCTGTTACCAATAATACTGCTAAGCACTCGTTCTCAGTTGTTGAGTAAAGACGTTTAGTCTTAATTAAAAATTTAGTAATATACTTTTATGTTGCAATAATTTATAATTTTAACTATAGGGCAAAAGTTAATATTCTCAAATAAGCTAAACTCCATTATACCAAAATTCTCAATATTCTAAAGTAAACCAATGCGTAATTAAAATTGCAAGCATGTTGGAATTTACACTGAAAATGTTAAAAAAGAGACAGGATTCCAAACAAAATACCTGAAAATATTAAGAATTTGTTACGAATTACCAAAAAAAGATTTACACAAAAAAAATAAGAATTGTTCTAAGTCCTTAGTTAATGTTAACTTTTGTTTAGAATTATTTGATTGTAAGAAGAAAATATTTTTGCTTTATGTATTTTGTTAACATTACAATACAGAATATTGAATTAACATATTAAGCTGAATACATTCTCAAACATTTCTATAAAGTAATTAAATCTAATCATGTTATTGTGTAAGTAATTTAATCAGCTTCATTTAATTACTCAATTTCAATACATTACTAATAGAAGCAAATAAGCGTTTTGTACTACATTTATATTTTGTCTTTGTAACGAGATCTTATATTCAACTACTTAAACGGTAAATGTACTAAATGATGAAGAAAATTCAAGTGACTAAATAATCATCGCTTAAAGCAACTTCTTTGAATATCAATAGCTCTCGAAGAATAACGCGTTTACACTTTTTTAGTTTCCTTGTATCGATAAAAGAAAAATCAGAAGATAGTAAAAGGATTTAATACTTCAATAAATGCATTATACGAAAAGATTTGGTTCAGAATTTTATGTAAAGAAAATTTTATTTTCAGAATGAAATGTTCTAAATGTAAGACTTCTTATTTAATATTTTCATCTACTGCATAAAACATAAGTATATATGAGAAATCAATTTTTTTTATTGGAAACTTTTACGAACAAACTTTACAATACGCATATTTTATTTAACCTAATAAACATCTAATGTATCATCAAAAAAATTTTCTGCATCCAGGTTATATTGGATTAGTGGTAAGTTTGATGAATTTTTACTCTATATTCTTATGCGACGGTTTTTAAACCAAAATTTTAACAATCCTTTTCTTTCATCTTTTACGACAAATTAGAGTTAGCCGTCTGTCCGCCCATATGTAAACAATATATTAAAAAACACCCGTCAGATTTTTATAAAACTTTGTACATGGACCTTATTTATAATTCCGCAGACTTGATTAGATTTTGAGCATAATTTATTAACCAACACAAATTTTGAAATTTTTAAAATACTTAGAAAAATATTTATTTTACACATTTTTGTTTCAAATAAAAGTTGTTTATAATTTAATTATTACAACAATTTTGTTTAAACCATTTTTGATCTAATAAGTAATTACTGAGATATATTAATCATGTGACACTAATTGTTGTAACAATATCTCCACTTTTTTTTTTTTTTTTTTTTTTTTTTTTTTTTTTTTTTTTTTTTTTTTTTTTTTTTTTTTTTTTTTTTTTTTTTTTTTTTTTTTTTTTTTTTTTTTTTTTTTTTTTTTTTTTTTTTTTTTTTTTTTTTTTTTTTTTTTTTTTTTTTTTTTTTTTTTTTTTTTTTTTTTTTTTTTTTTTTTTTTTATATTAAACCAACTAAACTTTGGTGATAGAAGGAATAATTATGTAAAAAAAGGAATACTTTGTTATGGTAAAACTGAAATCAATTTTTTATTTTTTTACATCTTTATGCATAATTATCAAAAATTAACTTAGCGACAAAATAAATTGTCTTGTAACAAAATCTTAAATATTACATAACTTAAATCGTAATAATAAAAACAAGCCTACTCATAAATTAAATTACCAATTGAATTGGATAACTAACATATAAGGCTAGAGACAATGTTTTTTTTTGTCCTTTATTCTAAGATGAAAACTACTAGCCACAAGATAATCAGCTTGTAGGTTCGTAAAATTACCAAAAGTTAATATAACAAGCGCCAATATAATCAATAACAAGTAATTATCCAATCGTAGTTAAAGTTACAGTAGAAGTTGACAAACAAAGAACAGAAAGAACAATGTTAATAATAAAAACATATTGATGTTTCTCAATAACAGCAAAGTGGCGTGAATAGCCTTACCACCTAAATTACGTAAATTAGTTTAAAGTGACATACTAGGGTCAATTCGAGTTATAAATTTATTCTGCTTTAGTGTTTAATCCGGTATGATCAATTTAAAGAGGTAGTTGTTGAAGTCATAATGTAGGAGTGTACACCATTCGTAATACGATATTATACCTAAAAAACTCTTTATTTTAATTAGAGACCGGATATGATTAAATTGTGTGTAGTATGTCAAATTTATGTAACCGCTACCACGAGGTGATATAAAACAAATTCTTTATCTATGTTAACTTTAACTTTATGCGAATTTATTAATAATTATCTTTTCATTCACATATTTATGATAAAATTATTTTAGAATAAATCAATTACTACAATTTTAATCAATCGCAATTAGCTAACGCAGTTATAGCTAAGTGCTGATCTTGACGGTTCAGATACAAAAAGAAAAATGAAACAATTTTCGAAGTTTTAATCATCTTGTGATACCAATTTTGGAAAGACAGTGTTGTAACATGAATATATTTACAAAATATGGAAATTTTGATTACACGTACGTTTATCGTAACAAATTTCCCATCAATTCTCAAACTATTCTAAAATAAAGTATCGTAATTACTCTATAAATACTTGTACAATAATCTTTTATTTATTTACAGCTATTTCATAATTTTAAACAATATTTTCGGCGTTTGAAGGATTATTGCCTTTATTCAATTTGACATGAATAGTGTCTTGCCTACCGCAATACTTTCAAAAATTCTTGTATTTCAATAAATTTATTATTTTTGCAATTTATTTTGTTAAACTATAATCTTGCTGCCAATAAACTCTTTAATTACAATTATAATACCTAATCCTTCACAAGTTTCAAATCCTTAATAACTTAAGTCATGAACAAACGAAAGCTTTTAGTAACTGTACAACAAAATTTATAATCGTAAAGCGTAATATGGTTTATAACTTCGACGTAACATACTTGCAGAATTTTTGACCCGCAGTGTTTTGTACTAAAAACTTACTTTACATTATAATTGCAGCTACAATCATACTTCTGATGCACGTGAATACATCAAGCTCTTGTTGACAATCTCTGAACGAGCTTTTTTTAAAAATTACCATGACACTGTTACCCCTTTCTTAATTCTTTTAACACAAAGAAAATACAATGTTCTAAAAATTAAAGAGTATTTAGAAGCTCAAGATAAGCACACACATGTCAGATTGCGTTTATATAATTTATTACCGATTCAAAAGGAAACTGTAGAAACTAAATAGTTTAACCAATTCTACGAAGACGAACAAAGAATTTATTGAATAAACTCACAACTATACTAAAAATTAAAATAAGTTTCAATGTAAAACATCAACAAACACATAATCAGAAAATGGCTTCTACAAAATTTGGTGAGGATTTAAAATAATATCTACTACCTTCATTGGATTTTTAAACAAAAAATTTTAATTAAGAAAACAAATAACTGAAAAAAACATTACAAAAAACACTTTAAATTAAACTATAAAAGTTATTTATAGAATACAAAAAAAATTCACTGAAACTCTAGTAAAATAGGTCTATCTCAAAACAAAGGTAACAATGTGAGTCAAATGTAGGCAATTACTATTTTCTTTCAAAGTTTTTTTGGTTAAATTTTGTGTTATTGTTTTTACGTAACTTTGTGTTGCCGTTTGCTTTTGCGTTCTCCGTTGTTTCTCCATAGCTGTTGTTCCTGTGTTCTTCGTTGTGTGTATTTTTTTTTTTAGATAAATAAGTAAAATGTCTTGAAATATATTCTCCATTCTTAAAAAAACTAATTCAAATAATTTACATACTAAATAAAAGCGAACAAAATTGTTTTTTTGCTACAAGGTTTTATCTTCAAAAGTATCCGCAGTCAAGACAGCCCCAAGGAAAGTCTTTAAAATAGTTAAATGAGTTTTTAATGCTTCTAAAACCCTTCAAAACAAATAACAAATTGCACTGCTGCAAATTAAAAGCTAAGCACAAGACAAATTTATTAATTGCAGGAACTAAGCAAAAGTTCCGTGATGAAAATGTTGAAAAATCATCTCTATCATCCTTACCACATGGTGTTACATTAAGAGCTGTATGTCCGTTATTTTAGTCTTAGAATAAACTGACAATGATTCTGCATAACATCAGATCATCGCGGTAACTTTCAATGAAAAGGAATAGTTTGGTAAATAAAAACAATATGCATTATTTATGCACATGAAAATCTTTACTGGATTTAATTTCATTTAATATTTGGGATGGTGTTTTATAAACATAAGTGAAGTGAGTGGAAAAAAATATTAATCAACGAATTTTTCGGTCTTTTGGAATTGTCAACTTAGTGGAACGTATCAACTTATGGTCTAACACAATGACGTATCACACTATACCACAGACGAGTGCGTAAGTACCTCGATTGTTGTATTCCCAATGGATTAAATGAAAAAAAGAAAAATTCTGGCCACGAAGATTTCCTGACTTAATTCCGTGAACTACTTCTTGTAGGGTTATATAAAAGAACAGGTTTACTAAGAAAAACCTACCAACTAAGAAAATATGACAAAACAGAATATAAAAAGTGTAATGGTTGTAGTTTACAAATAACTAAAAGAAAGCGACGGTTCTAGCGGTACAACCTAGAGAGAAAAATAAGACAATTTAGCTCAATGTAGCGCTCTAAATTCGTGGAGGATCTAGTATTTGTAGTAGTTAGCACAGCAACGTCCGGCTTAGTCGGTGAGTGAGGGGTTCTTGAGAAACTACAAAAAAATAGACTGCTGCCTAACAAGGCGTTACCTGCTGGGTAATAGAAGGAAATTAAACCGACCAATAGCAGTTTAACAGGTTTTACTAAAAGTCTAATATGCTAAAACGAACACAAATCAGACAATTCAATATAGCAAATAAAACTTAAAATACTAGAAGAATGTGACAGAAATAAGAGAAACTGTCGCATAAGATTACAGGCGTTAGCAACAACAATTTAATTAAGGCTCGCAATTAATGTGTCGAATTTCAGTTGACGTTTTTAGTTACGCCCCAAATTAAAGTTAGCGTTCCAATTGAGGATTGGTTACTAAGAAGACTCTCGACCTACACACATCACTTACACACGGTGACTTAAAACTAACTTAAACTTGGAGTAACACGATAAGCAGCTCCCGCCAACACAAAAGTCCTTTTGATTTAGCTTAAACCACTCTATGTAAAGCGTTCAAGCTTTTATAGAGCTAGGCTATTAACACTAACAGCGTAGTACTATAAACAACAAAAACTTAAACGTTTTTTATGTACAGAGTGATTCCATGTTTAAGTAACGGTTTAATATCAACTTTACTAAAACTTGTGCATTCGATTTTACTAATAAAATACAAAAAGATAATTTAATAACATAAACAACGTATAAGATATGCACCAAACGTCAATTATAGATACGTAATTAATGCCATAAAAAATAATTATAGTTTAAATAAAATAATACTAATTCTTAATCATTTAAATTAAAATTAAGATCAGATCTGTCTTTTACAACCTTATGAATTAATCTATTTACAATAAATTAGGTCAACAAGATTTGGCGACCAAATGCAAATTTTATTTATATTTTTAATTTCCAATGCTTTGTTCTTGATTTTTAAAATCAATGGACGAAAAAAAAATAGTGAAGAATACGATATCTTCCATACTTATGCAATTAACAAGAAAAGAAAAATCATACCTCTGTATGCGAGTTTGGATTTGATAAGATTTTCCTTACTACATTACCAATTAAAATTTTTGGTTGCAGAAGATTTAAATTCTTCCAATACAACAACGAACGATTTGTAACGATAACGGCAGGTTCCATATATGCTACACAACAACTTGATAGAGTTGCGACTGCCAGTTCAAACAAGATCATCAAATATTTGACATTTGAGATTATATATTTGACAAACATGTCGTGTTAACTTTTGCGACAGAACAATGAATGATCACCAACCTCGCATGACTTTTCGGTCCCAAAATTTTTGATACCGCAGTTAAATACTAAACGTCTAAGGGCGCATCAATAAAGTTTCTAACGTATGGGTTTAAGCGTCAATTACAAATTAACATAGGCGTTACAAATTTTAAAAAAGCAACGAGTACGATTAAAACAATAAGAATTCAAGTAAACATTATAAGTTCCTCAAAATTGATTTAAGTGCCATACACTTTTTTTGTTAAAAACTAATGTAACAAGCTATCCCAAAAAAATAAAGAATGCAATTTAAAAAAAATAGATACATGATGCTTTGCAAATTTAAATCACACGCTGTAAACTTAAAAACAATTGTTAATTTCTGCAGTTTATTATTCATTAGTAACATAGCAAGATTAGCTTGAATTTGGTCTTTTTTGACATAAAGTGCTATTAATCAAATCAACTAGTTTTAAACCCATTAAACTTTACATCGTCGTAATCAGCTGTTAAAATTCTATCTAAAAAAAGATAAAATATATAGGGTGTTAATTAAAAAAAACATAGGTTTAGATGGTCATTTTCTTTTCACATAAAATGTTTTATTTTATGGTCATAAACTGTCTACACACGACAAGAAATGTTTTCGGTATCTTTGATTACGCTATAGAATATCTCCAGATGATTGAGATACACTGTAGGTATTGAACTTAATATGTAATGTCAAACCGCCTACTTATTCATAATTAAAAACATAATCCTTTGTTTTAAATACAAAATTCATGCTTGAGTTTGTACTCATTTTTGACATGCCGTTAATTGAGTTTTTGATTATTTTCTGCGTTTGAAAGCTGAAAACAGAAAAAATGGCCTGCGGGTTGAGAGATATTAGTAATTTTTGTTTGTTATTAATTGTAATTTAAACTTCTAACATTTTTATTTTAACAAATAATTATAACGTGTAAAGTTTTTATTCACTTGAGTTGAATTGTTACGATTGTTAGTTATAAATAAAAATTGCAAAAAGTGCGTCAGTTTAGTTACATCACATGTACTTTTAGTTTACAACAATTTGATATTGTTTGATTGGTTTTTGTAACAAACAAACAATTTCTATAAAGGTTGTGATGTTACCGACGAATCATCTTTTTGGACGACTAACATGGATATTTAATAATCACTAAATACAAATATATGTCAATATCCCTTAACTAAAAACAACAAAAAAGCTGGGTGAGAATAAGTTAGATTAATTTGATGGTTTTAGAACTCCGTATCCTGAAACTATTTAGCTTCTATAAAAGCGTAGTCATGTAGTTGTTGAGTTCAGTTAGAAGTGTCATTGAGTGCGAGTTGATATAAATTATAACATTTAATAATAATTGTGTGAATTTATCAGAGTTATAAAAATTGTACGTTTTAAAATAAATCTTTTAATAGCATAATACGTTTGATTGAGTAATACGATCCTTGGTTGTGTTTATAACTTGGATTGTGACAGAAAAACATCAAAAAAATAAAATTTTTAATAACATGCACTAAAACTGAAGAAAAAAGTTTACACCTTGTTCACCCGACAGTGATTAATACAAAAAACTTTATGCCATGCAAATTTGACAAAAAAAATACACAAAAACAACTACAAGAGAGGTTTTCCTTTTTTCAATGACAAAAATCTAAACAACAGAAAAACTTTAAAAAAACAATTATTAATTTAATCAATGTGGTATTTTATTCAAAACTTGTCAATTATTTTTTTAATATTTCAAAATTCTGCTTCGTAGACGTAGAAATAAACAAAAATTCAAATGGTTGAATTTGACGACGTTTCCCCCCCTCATGTGAGAACGTCATTTAGACTTTATTTAACAAACTTCATAAAATACATAATTTATGAATATAAATTTTTATAGAAATTATATTTCACAAAAAAAATTAAAGAAATGTTTGATCTTTATAATTTTGCGATTTTCGGTTTTTTACATTTTTTTAAAACTATTGGAGGCATCTGTATAGACGTAAATAGTATAGGTATAATATTTCAGAAGTTGTAGTTGTTTAAATTAGCCGGGGTCAAATTGATCACACGGGGTGGAATTGATCACCAAGTAGGTTTTTGTGATTCTAAAGAAGAAAAACTCAAAATGATTTATTATAATCATTATAAACAAGGAAAACTCTAAATGATTTATTATTATCATAGTACTAAGGAGATATTATATTTCTTTGACATCAATGTCTCTATCTATCAAATATGCAACTTGGTCATCAATCTCTTCAGCCACAAGTTGTGGCAGCATTGCTGTTATATCGGCTTCCCCAATTATGAATGTATAATCAACTACAGTTTTGAATTGACGATGAGAATCGTAGATAGTTTTAGTCCAACTACCTCAATCAGTTATATTTTGAATGAGTGTAGCATATCTATATGTTGTCTTCATCCTACTACCGGCTAACATTTTAACCAATAGAAAGGTTCCTTTTTCCATCCTCATCTTTTTAGTTGAAAAATAATCAGTTTCCTCTGCAGTTTCCTCAGTCTGATCGTCATCAGAATTGTCATCCAAAACAGGTTTTGGTTCACTTTCTGAACTCGATGTTTCATTGAGTGCTGCTACACTTCTATCTGGTTCCAATTCTAGTCTTTGTCTTTTGATGTTTTGCCTACTAGGTCCAGCTGTGTACCGTTATTGCTGAAGATAATTTACCAACACACTAAGCACATAATTGTCCTTGACTGACTTTTTACCTGGTATTTTTTGTAAAACCGTTTCTGCATCTAATGGTACAATACCAGTGGCTCTGAAAGAAGAAATGATTTGTTTAATGGCACTGTCTTTTGGTTTCCAGTCCATTTCATTAAGAGTCGTAGCCGAGAGATGGGGAAAGTCTTTCTTACCCATAGATATCGATGATTGGTGTGCTTGTTTCCACAGAGATAAAGTTGATCGCCAAGAGCTCTTGAATGCCCTGAAAAAACTCACATTTAATGGTTGTGTAAGATAAGTCAAGTTTTTAGGCCAACATACAAAAGCAATATTGTTCAGAACTTCATTAGTAAAATGAGAAGATAATTTGTCACCAAACTACACCTTACGGCCTTCTAGATTTTGGACATGTGGTAAAAAGCAAGTTGTGAACCAATCAGTGAATGTTTGAGCATCCATCCAACCGTGGTGAGTTCTATTATTTCTGGAGCCTAGTGAACAGCATCTCTGATCGCAACATGGTAAGCCTTTGGGCCCATTTTCCGTCCACTGTACCCACATCTTCTCGGATTTAAAATTATGTAAGGAGGCAACATAATTCCTAAAGCCAAGCCGCACATCATTATAGTAATAGCACTTTTTGTGAAGTTGCATATTTTTGCCGGATACTTTGTGCCACGTCGGAATAATATCTTTTATTATCTGGATTATCTTTAAGATTTGTCTTATCGTATTCAAAAACGTTAGATGGTGGAATGTTCCGCAAAGTCTCTCTTAAATTGCAAAGTAATTTGTTACTGTCTTCTTCGAAACAGATGCCCGAGATCGTTTTATATTGGCAGCAACTTTCTTAACAACTGCATTCTTATGACGCTTTAGCAGTACGGTCTCTACTCTCTAAATAGTTTTTGGCTAAATGGCTCAGATTTTTGACTTTGAGAGGAAATCCCCACTCCCCGCAAATACTAGAAGCAGATAGAAACATCTTCTCCTCTGTTTCAAAAATGCTGTTTGGTCTCCATTCTTCTTAATATGGATTCCTTTCATCTTCTTGTACAATGTTGCGTAAGCTACATTGAACGATGAAGAAGTTCTCCTCAGACTTCACCCATTTTCTGTGTTTCTTTTCAAGGCTTGCTCTACAGTATCCCAAGAATAATTTTTATGTTTCCTAGTACCTGGTTTCCTTTTGTAGTCACGAACCATTGTTAAGCAAACTGCAATAATGAGAAAACGCATTGTAACGTTATTGTAAATAGTAGGGCAATTACGATCAGCGATCAATTTAGCCCCAGATATATGATCAATTTGACCTCGAGAAATTAATTTCAAAATTCCCGCTCTCCCAGAAGAAGTAGGAACGTTCTAACCTATCCTGGGCCAAAATATGATTTGTCATAGGTGTTTACAGTAAATTACGTTAATCCTCGTTACTTTGATAATGTCATAAAAAGTTCCAGACTGTCTAAGACTTATCATTATACTAGTACAACCTTGACTCACCTTTTTTTGCAAGAACACGAGTCAAACAAACCGCAGCAACTATACACGTAATACAACAGAAGCTTTACAAATAGTTCCATGTGCGAGCAAAATTTGACATCTCTTTGATTTTAGCGCTAAATTTGAAATTTCTGATGAATGATCTAGTGATCAATGTCACCCCGCAATCAATTTTGACCCAAATTACATTAATAGTTTAGGTACGGCGTACCGAAATTATTTTGTTTTAAAATTCTTTTGTAAAACTCCTCACCATTTTTGGAATATTTCTATTTGAAATCTAATAAACAATTATAAGTTTGACAAAACTTTACTTTAGCCAAAGTGACAGTAGAGACTTCAAATTTGAGGAATAAGTTAAGGATAAAAAGACCTTTTATTTAAGGTATCACTTGACTTCCTTTTCGTTTAAAAAAATTTAAGATGGTGTCTAGTCGTCATCTTGAAACTTAAAGCTATAAATTATATATCAAATTCATATCTTAAATCCAGCGGTACTGTCGTGAGCAATTTTGGACACACTGTATAGAAGGTGTTTTCAAACTTATACGATAAAATTTAGGAGATGATTCTTTATCAAATATTAAATAGAGTATTTCCTACAATTTTTTTTTTGAATCAAGACAATTACGTGAAATTTTATATGTGACATGCACTAAATTTTTAGATGTTTTTTTAAATAAAGTAGGTATATTTGCAAAACCAAAATATTAAGTGAAATTGAAAATATGGTATAATTTCCTCTTTTAGATTTTTTTTGTTGTTTAGTTTTATTTATTTCTGTTTTTTGTTTTTTAAATTTTTTTGACCAAAAAATTGCAAGCTACTGCTTAGTCTTTGACTTTGAAACTTCACATTTACTTCGATGCAAAAATGGACTCTTAATGTTTAAAATAAAAATAAAATAAAGAGTTTTTATATAAATTTTGTAAAATAAATTTTAAAAATAAATTGATATGAAAATAACTAAATATTATAAGCATTATTTGATTTAAATTTGAATCTATTTACCTTTAAATGGTACATTAAGCCTCATTTCAATTTTAAACAAATATTTTAAAAACGTACATGCATTCACTTTATTTAAAATTTTAAGGAATTTAAATTGAAACAATAAGGTAGTAAATTTTAAAACAGAATTAAATATTTAAGAAAAATAATACAAAAATGGCATCTGGACGTTGCAATTTGTTGATCAGCGTTGTTTTAGAATTTAACGCTTTGACTCGGTTCTTTGATTTTTTAACCATTTTGGTATGTTCACAAACTTTCATGAGAAATACGTTGATTAATGCATTACACGGCAACAAGAGAGAGAACAGCAACGCACATTGGCGAACAAGGAAGACAGTTAAAATAATACGAAAAATACGCAGGAATATTGAGAAAAATTTCAAATCAATATAAAATATTGTTACTTAAAGAAATATCTACAAATGATGCTTACCAAAATTACTTTTAGGCCTTTAGGTAGAGATAATTAACACAAAAACAGTAAATGAGTAATATCACTTCAGTTTACCGTGAAAATCTCACAATTGAGTGTTGTTTTCGAGTCAGCATTAAGGTGTGGTTTGCGCGTTGCGCAAAAAGGAATATTAACTACTTTGCATTCCATAAAATATAAGAACTGTAGAAAGCATAACCGGGCGATTTGTAGTTAAATACATAGTTTTTACAAAAAAATACTTACATTAAATTTGTTTTGTGAAATAGGAAGGAATAGTAAGATACGAAACAAGAATTACAACGTAACAGTTTGTTAAAATTTGAATAAATTATTAATTTTCGATAACAAAATTGTCAATAATTTATTTTACAAGTAATTTGTAGTTGTTTTGAAGAACTATCCGATAGTTACTGTCGGCAAGTAATGTAGTAGTAGAAAAGATTATTCAAAACTAAGGGGCGCCACCCTACAGTTGTAGCAATTAGTCCTAAGCAGTAAGAACTTAAAACACAAAAAAACAAGCTGATAATGCAAGAAATATGTAATTTAACAATAAAAAGCATTTACGTACGTGATCGTTAACACGAGTCGGCACTAGGTGTTTCAAAACTTATCATTCAAATATAGATCTTTACCGCTTGTGCCAGAGACAAAATACATAAAACATAAGTTTATAGCAAGTAATAACAATAAGACAATTAACAATTAATTTACGTAAACATTACAAATTGTATTCACAGATAAACTGACTATATAGTTATCTGACATCAATATTGCGGTTTACTCTAAAACCAAAGAACCATTACGGTTAACGCTAAATAAACAATTTACGTTTCGATAGTAAGTACACTAATTATTCGAATACGAATTTAATTCCAAACAAGTTACGTTGACTCCTCTAATTTTAACTACTAAACCGTGAAAGTAATTAATACAAATACCAAAATTATGGCGCAAACATATGTAAATCCGTTTTGTCTAGAAACCACGCGATCGCAAAGATTATCACAAAAGGTGTTAATCGTCAACTAGAAGCACATTAAAATAATTGGTTTCTATGATAAATGACTTAAAAACTAAAGTACTTAACTGTCAATTTGTTTTATTTGTTGTGCGAAAACGTCAAGTGGTTTAGATAAATTTCCAATTGATACGGATACAGGAAGAACAAAAGTTGATTGGTTAACTACTGTCTGATACGGCCACGACAGGCAGGTTTTGAGATGGAAAACCGCTTGCTGTGGTAAGGTACAGCAGTTTCTTTAACTTCGTTCTTATAGAAGGAAGGGTTGTGCAGGGTAACACTAACAGTAGAAGTAAAGAATAGAACGCAATTCATAGGCCTTTAGTTGTTCATGGATTGGTTTGTCAAGTAGAAATTGTAATAAAACTACCAAAATGGCGCTTGCATAGAGAAAGAAAATTCGTTTCACTTACGGCATTTTACATTGTGCTTCTGACAAATATCGACAGATGAGTAAACCACTTAGTTGGCTATAATAATCGAAGGATCAACTTTTGTAACTGCTTACACATTTGTCGACAAAGTTGCTTTAATACGAATTTATTTTCAGACTAGTTACGTTAACACGAGCGCAACTATTTCTTTTATTGTATTTCTAACTGTTTGCTTGTCTGTCACTTAGTTTTCTTGCTACCACAATTATTTGATTTCTTTTTTCATTACTATGTAATCAAGTATTTGTTTATATAATCGTATGACCCACTTCCAATACTTTTCTTGCATTGTCGTTTATATTTCTTTTTCTTTGTTTTACCACTTTTGTTCTTTCTCTAAGAGTTTCATTGCTAAATTCTTTAACTATTTCGATCTCTTATTTATCATATATTTTTCTTTATAAATTTTCTTTAAATTATCGTAAACATTTATCTTCTTTAAGTGGGTCTAAAACTTTTTCTACTTTTTCTTATTTTTCCTTCTTTCTATTCCAGTTTTTTCTTGAGTATACATGTGTTGTATATTGCTTTTCTTTCTGTTTTGAATCTATTTAGCAATATGTTGCTTTTCTCCAATTCCTTCTTTAGCTTTTTTTCCATCACAATTGTGTATATTGTATTTGTTAATTTTATAATTCTAATTCTCTTTATTCTCTTTTTTTGTGTATCAATGATATTAAATATGTTCTTTGTCTTTTCCATCTTCTTTACAATCTTTATTATTTTTGTTAGCCTACTTGATACCTACCTTCATCCTTATTTTTTCAATCTTTTTATTGCTGTTTTTACCTCTTCCATTTTATTTGTATTTTGATATTATTCTGATTTTCGGTCCTTCCTCTATCCCTGCTAAACATCCTGGCTAAACATAAGCGTTGGCAAACATATCAATATTGAATGCCTTGCTGTAAATTTACAAGGTATTGTACAATAAAAACAAACATCTATAATCACTTGACAACTGTTCCGTCTTTTTTAGACTGTCCAGGAGTAAGTAAGTATTGTACAAATGTGCGGCTGTCAACTTACTAACTACAATTGTATTTCTTAATTGTTATTTAGCAATTGATCTATACCTGCATGATAATTGTTTGTTTTAAATTAGTCACTTCAGCCTAATACAAAAAATGAGATAGTTTTAAATTATTTTTTTTGTTACAGGTACGTTATAACAAGTTTATGTGGACCAACTTGCTACAATCCTCCATCAATAATAACGGTGGTATTCTGGGTTGGATATTTTAACTCAGCATTGAATCCTTTAATTTATGCCTACTTCAATCGCGAATTTCGAATAGCGTTTAAGAAAACTCTTCGCAGTTGTTGTCAGATAACAACCAAACGCATTTGTTGTAGACAAAGATCTAGATCGGATCCTGTTACTTACAGCAACGCGTCAAGCGAAATACACATGAACAACCATTTAAGAACAGATATTAGAGCGGCCGAAGCAATACAGAGACTAAGTTATAATGTATCAGAAGGCGAGACCGTAAATCTACAAACAGAAGCCGTTATTTAAGTTTATAGATAATTAATTGGTTGTTGTTACAAGTCTACGTAACGATTTCAATTTGTAATTGTTGTTTAAATCATCTGTAGACATCAGTTGGCCAAAAATTCTTTTTTGTATATATTTAGATTTTTTTGTAATTTTAGGTTTTAGTTTTTAGATAAATGTGGTATATGAAGTAGAACCAATCGTCCTCTACCACCTTTTAGATGTCTAAACAGATAATAAATCATTTGTGATTGTTTTGTTTTTATTTCAGATTAAAAATTTTTTTAACTTGTTTTTAAAGATTCACTAAAAAAGTCTTATGCTGAAGAGTACTATTTTTAATTTGAATATTAAGGTAAAGTATTTATTCTGATTTTATTTACATCCTACCTGTCAAAATTAACGATAAACGACGAAGAACCCACAATTACAACCAGAGATAATAGTAATTACAACAAAACGTAGAATTAACTGATCACATTAGCATAAATTAATTCCTATCAATTTAAGCGGCAAATTTGCATTTTTTAAATTTTCTAACGTTAGACAATCATTTATAGAAGCCCTGTATTATCACCCGTTCTTAATACGTATGACGTCAGGACGCGGGTCAAAATTAATGTAATTTTTTTTATTAGACCCGTACATTCACGTTAAGCTAATCAAGATTTTTAGTCGTAAGGTAAGTTAAAAAATATTTCAGATACTCCAACATTAAAAAAATAATTTAAATTTAACATAAGAATTTTTATTATCTCGCCGGAATACAAAAACTAAAACTTTTTTTTATAAGACTTTGTTATTTTAATATTTTTAGAATTGTGTACAAAATAAAATAATATATAAATAGTGTATAAATTTTTAAACTGGGAAAACATCCAATTAATTTACAAGTAATTGCTTACAGAAGAGCTGCATTTTTTTACGACTTTATTTTTAACATTAGATTACATAAAGCTCCTTAATATTTTTCTTTTTTTTTGTTCTGCATGTACTTCGTAATTAAGAAATAAAGATCAATATTAACTTTTGTACTAATAGAAAGAAAATGTTGTTTGGATAATTAACCAAAAAATTAGAAAATAATTCAGAATATATAGAGCTTTCTAAAAAATTGTGAGAGCACAAACCTACGGTATAGGTTTAACATGTAGGAGATTAAGTCAAATGCATCGCACACATGTGTCGGTAACTCAGGCAGAAAGAGTTAGTAAAAATTTACAAGAATGTTCATTCGCTGATGTGAATCTGTCGTATAGTCCTATTTAATTAAAAATTTATACTAATAAAAATATGTAGTCGCTTCGAAGAATTACCCGATAGCTGCGGTCGGTAAGGAGTCTTGGCTATTGTAGTAATGAGAAGATGATTCGAGATGAAGAGGCGCTCCCACAGTTGAACTGATATGTCCTAAATAGTAAAGACTCAGTATACAAACAAACAAACTGGTCTACAGGAAACATGACCACTTGTGTCACAGACAAAAATACATAAAACATACATAAGTAAAATGTGTGTCTTGCGACATCTTGTGTAAACATTGACACGTATGAATAGTATAAACTAAGAAAAATTCCAACAGTTAACAGTAATGACATGTGTCTGTTAAAGTGCAAAGCGCTATCTAAGCGATAGCTTTAATGCTTGTAACACACGTTGCCGATAAAGCCAAGATAACTTGTACAGAAGTACACACGCAACAAAAGAACACCTGATGCAGCATTTCGCTCTTATTGTAAGCTCATCAGAGGTGTATACTTAAGTGCGGTATACGACTGTACAAGCATTAAAGCTATCGCTTAGATAGCGCTTTGCACTTTAACACACACATGCCGTTACAGTTAACTGTTAATACTTTTATGCACAATGCTTACCCGCGCCCATCATTATTCGTTCTTAAAAACCGTCTGCCCACTTCTTTCACTTCACTTGTTCACGTACGCACACAAATCAATATAATCTCTCAACATACATTAAACCTCTTATATCTTAATACTAAACATTATATATTTTTTTACATCTATACATTAAATTATATGACTTTACACAATCACTGCAATATGTGAAGCCATTTATTAGAGAGGTTTGGTGATTACAAAGTTTGTCACAAAATCGCAAAGTTTATGGCAAATTAAAATGATCGGTTTTAAAATACATGGAACTACAATCATGGTCGTTTTTTAAATGAAACGCATCAAAGCATTAATTACCTATTAACTAGAGTACTTACATGTTAAATTGTTTTTTTAAGTGTACATGAAGGTCAAATGCTCTAGATAAATTTTAGTTTATACGAGTAGATCAAGAATTAAAGTTAATTGGTTTGTTTACTACCGACTAATATGGACACGACGGGCAGGTGTCGAAGTTGAAAGCCTCTTGCTTGAGACGATACCACGGTTCCTTTGTATAGAGTTAACGGCAACGTATGTCTTACAGAATCAAAATATAGTATAAAGTAACACCAGTAGCACAATTCATGCTTTTAATTATTTATCGAGTTGTCCCCCAGGAAGCATTTATACAAAAGGATACCAAAATGGCGTCTGTGTAGATAGAAGAACGATGTACTTACAGCGTTCGACAACGTGCATAATATATATTATGTTTTTTTATAACAGTTTATACAGTGTGTCCACGGATGGGGTATACTATAGGTGAAAATTCTTTTAATTATAGTTTTATCGAAAAATGTCGTTCTTGATGAAAAATTTTGCTTGTTCTAAAACTCTATAAAATGAAATAAAATTCGAAGAATTACAGTAACTATCAAAAATAACAATACAGAAATCATGTAAGAAAAACTAACAAGAACAGTAAACAAAGAACATCTATTCAATATATCCTCCTTCAACTTCAAAACATCTCTCAATTTTTCTAGCGTTTCGTAGCATTTCTGGGGTAATTTCATTTACGGCATCAATTATTACTCGATTCAAATCATCAACATTATGGTTTTCATAAAACTGACTATGAAATGAGGCAGATCTTCAAAAACTTGAATTTTATTTTATTTTATGAGATTTTGAACAAGCAAAACCTTTTATCAAAAATGCCGTTAAGCGAGCGTTTTCATAACAGAATACTTCCGTCTTGTGCTATATTTGTGGAGCTACATCTACATTGCAATTGTGACAATTCAAATTTTTATGCAAGGATTTGGCTTAAGTTTTATAGTGTCGACGGATTTTGTCGGGTCAGGAATTTCGTACTATTCATTTTCATTTACCTATACTTAGATACAAATTACAAAGTCAACCGTTAATATCTACAACCGACATTACATGACGACTTTAATATACAGTTAAAGTTCAGATTGAGTACAGCGTTTTCAATTAATGTTTATTACGTAGTTTCAAAATTTTATTCAGATGTGTCACAAACCAATTCAGATATTTTTATTCTTACATACACTAACAATAATTAATTCATAAATAGATAAAACAAATTATTATTTTATTTATCGTATCATCATCTATTAAACTCATTTTATTTATTGATAATTATTCAGATCATGATAGTACATATGTCTACATTATCATTATAAGTTAGTTTCAAAATTATTTTTGTTTTTGTTTTTGATGATACGATAAAGCTTTGAATATCACTCGAATATTAAGTGATTTAAACCTACTCGCTCATTCTGCAAGTGACTCGGCTATGTCTTGTCCCCTGGCAACGTCCTCGTCTGTTACAAACACTGTTAGTTTTATTGTATTATGATTAAATAATAAATTACACTTGAAAATATATTTGATGCTTTTTATCCGACAATGACCTCCATTAACAGCTAAAACAAATTAACGATTTACCAAAATCCAACGCTAAACAATTTCTTTATACGCTTTATCTGTAGTACAAGTTACTACTAATAAATAAAGGCAAATTATTTGTTTTACTTGTTATTAAAACCACTTGTACATTCAGAATATATCTTAAATTCAGAAATGTACAAGAATCTATTATATATGAATTAATTTATCGCAATGTTTAGGTAGAATGCGGGAAGAATACTATATTCTTGGCTATCGAAAAAACAATTCTTAATGCCCCTTCAATTGCGAGATCAATAATCTCTTGTAACCTTCGTTGTTATTTACCTTTAATATAATCAATAAGTCCTCATGATGCATAATTAAATTGCGCTGGATTTTGTCAAACGTAAACATTGTTTGTTTCGTTTTGTGCGTACCTGACTCTTGCTCGAATTTCTGTTCTTGGCTTCACCTTGAGACAAAAATTTTTGCTGCATCGTTAGATTTTTTTTAAAGTTTAAAGTTTTTGTCATAAAGTTCTATCAGCAAATTGGGCAGCAGCTTTAAAATACAGGCTCTTTGCGGTTTCAGTTCAGTTTACGTTAAGCTCTCGTCACTTGTGCGTAATGTACTGGGAAAGTAAATAAATTTTGAGTTTTGAAGTTAGATTGGAGTGTTTCTCTCTGCTTCGCAATTGCGAATAATAGAATTTTATTGTACCGAAACAAATAGTCTTCGAACTGAAATTGAAAATTTAATATTTCGTGCCCAGTTATCCCATAATGCTGTTTTATAAAGCCTTCCATACTACAAATGTAATTACCCTGTCAGTGTAGGATTCTATCAAAAAAAAAATTTTTATTGTAACGACATGCCAGTTCCTAACGTTTACCAAAAAGGAATTTATCCAAACGCCAGATTCTGACGTTGTCTTCGGTTGCATCATCATCTTTCGAAATACACCTCCGTTTCTTAAGTGTCTATCAATAAAAATTAGTGATGACGTGATCAATTAGATTTCCGTTTAGTAATGTCAAACACGTATTTACGCTGCTGTTTATTTAGTAGTTGTTTTTTTATTTTTATTTATTTATTTATTCGTATGGTACATTATACAAATATTGTATTGTGATGTAAGTGTTATGTATGGTGCCCTAGAAGATCAGTATAAACCTGTAAAGTGTGGTTACAAAACCGTATGCAATAGTGGATTGGGTCGTCTTGGCAAAGCATTTACTTCAAGGTTTAAGAAAGTCACTAAAACCTTAACATGCCAACCCTTACCCACCTTAGTATTCACATGTAATAATATTAATTAGTGTGTAAATATTATAGAAGGTAAATAAGAACATAAAAAATAACAGCACAGCTATTGCATGACGACACGTAATGAACCGGTCCAAGCGCCAGTCACGACAATGACGAAAAAAATAGTAGGTTAAAGAAATAGCAAAAAAAAATAATGGAAAAACAGTTAGTCAGGACAGAGAATACAAAATATTGCTGAACTTTAAAGGTCCTTTCTTATGTTTTAAATGCAAAAATCTTGTAACTTTCTAACAACACTTTTTTTAAAATTTATGTTTGACTTTGTTTTTGTGCGGGTAGTGTTAACTTTTACAGAATTGTTACAGTACTTTCTTAAGATAAGTTCATCATTTAACGTCGTGACCTTGGTTGGGACCTACTCGACCTAAACGAATTTATCGATTGTTATTGAAGATTTTGCAACAATTTACTTCGATTTTTTATTTCACAAAGACCAATCATCTCGCTAAGAAGCGGTGCAACCCCTATTTATGTTACTTATGGTTTTAATTTAAAATTGTCGTTTACTTTTTTTGCGTGTAACACCTCTTTGTCGAACTTTACGTTCTTAACGCAAAAGTTTTATAACAAACAAACAAATTAAACAGTACGCAATCTTTTCTTTTGTGTTAAGTAAAACGTTTACAACGACACGAGCCCGACATGTGGGTATTAAATAGATTATTTTTCCAAAATTAGTGTGTGAAAGCACACACTAAGGTCACCAGTTAAGTCCTCCGGCCTCAATAAGTTTTCAACAGAATTCGCACAAGGCGAGTTTAAACGGTTCTTCCTCGTTTCCTTAATATTCAGTACTAACTTGGGTAAAAATAATCTATACGCACTCAGAACAAAACGGAATTAACTAGATATACACAACGAGAGTGAACTAAAAGTTAGTTAGGTTTCTTAATCATTAAAGGGTTACGCTTTAGTTTTTATGATTTCCTTTTAATCTATAGTGTAGCCGTAACACAATTCTTTACTACTTCGCATAAAGAAAATTCTTAATTAGATAGGATAACTTTAAATAAAAGTTTTCAGACTCAGAGCGTAATAATGCAACTAAAATAAGTTATTAACCCGCGACTTTATGTCGTCATCCACAGATAACCAATTCAATTTTAGCTTAATTAATTAAATGAAAAATTGTGTTGTGTATTTTAAAAGAATTTGTAAAGTAAAAATAGCATCTACGTTAATACTCTCTAATAAAAAAACTCAAAGTAATTAATATCCGTATGTATCAAAGTCGTATTTCTATGTGGTTAACTCTACTCTAAATTAATTGTCTATTTGTTATAGTTTATGTCTTTTTAAGGTTTTTAAATAAATTACAAACTATCACAATATTCTATAAATTAAATATAGAAAAGTCTATATATTTTTTTAAAATTACATTACAAAAATAAATTTTAAAATTAATGTGCATTTACCTAAAATAATAATTTTTAAACCTCAGTAGTATCCTTGTAAATTTGAGCCATTATTTTTGCGTTTAAATTCTGGGTAAAAAGTTCTAAGCTAAAGTAAGTCTAAGGTAAAATTGCTATGGTTCTCAGGCAAAGAATGTTTTACTTAAATCTACTTCATCTGACTTCTTAAACCAGAAAGAATTTTCAGCTCGTAAAACTATCTTTATCTTGCTTAGTCGCGATTTGATGATATTAATGTGGATTTTATTCTGCTTTGTTAACTTTGAATAGCACTTTCTCTTGTTTGGTGGACGAAGTCACCACTTCCTCACTAGTTTAAAAAAGTTATCGACTTTTTATGATTTTACAAAGCATTGCATTTACTTTACAATCACTACTTTGACTTTTTAAGTAAAGTTGAAAAAAAGAAAAAAAATCTTTTTAATAAAATGAATGGTACTTTAAACCCCTTCTTAGTAGAGGAAATAAGAAAACAAAACGACGATTTTCCTCCATGCAAATGACTATTAAAAATGTTGGTTAAACAATAGTGTTGTGCCATATTACGTTATTTATTAGTAATTTTAATTTTATGATTTTTTATTATTACTTAAGAAAACAGACTATTAACTAAATTTTGATCCAGTCTTGAAAAACCTTTAGCATAGAGATTGAACGTCGGCGAATTTTTAAACTATTGAATTGTTTCCTTACTGCTTCCATTAAGAATGTTAGTGCGCAGATAAGAAAAATGTATGTGATTCAACGCGTTTTTTACGAAATATATTTTTTTCTAAACTTTTTTTTTGGTTAATTAAAAATATAAGTTCGTGCAAAAACCAATGTGGATAACGAGTATTTGTATTAGCTTTGTTGGCACGTGTTTCTTCATAATTTGATTAATTATTAAACAACATTTATCAACCGCAACATTTGTATCTAAATGATTTAGGGCAATTGACCAGTTTATCGTAGAAAATATGTTATTGATAATGTTATAGTTTGCACTTAAAGTAGACACTAAAAGCATATCCAAAAAAACTAAGCCCAGAGAGCGCCCATTAATATTAGGAAATCTGTTTTTATTATTTTAGGATTTTTAGAGATTTCTCTGTATTTTCTTAAAATCCTGAACTATTTCGACCTGTTTAAAAACCAACCGACCGCCTGAACCTGATTTTATTTTAATCTCTTGCAAATACTATTGACCACCGTCTGAACTAAAACCTAAACATGATTAACCTGCTATATATTTGTCTTATTACGCACAAGTATAATCGTATACTTTAATACCTTTTCGTAATCCCGAGCATTATGTATCTGATTCGGTGGCCATTCCACAAAAACCTTCAACGTTTTGTAGCGTATACGGACGTCGTTACAAAACTGTCTGTTTAAGTAGAACGTCCAGCACTGCGCTAAAATAACCTGCGATATAGAACCGTCCGCTAACCAACAGAACGGATATAAGGTATCGTACAAACGTTCGAGTAAATTAATTTGTAAGAAGCAGGTCCACCTACAAAGCAATTCATACATGGAGGCGATCAATGGAGTCACAACCCTGTAAAAGAACCGCCCCCGGGTTTATAAACGTAAGCATATCTAGAAAGCAGAATATCGCTTAATTATAACCAACCCGAGTATCCTCCAGGCGATAAAAAACGGTTTACGACTTAAACGTTTCTTGAAGTACTAGCGCCAAGAATAGGTAATACTAGCAATTTATTGTTTATTTTACAGAAATAACCAGCAACGGTCTTAGTTTTTACACCTGTACTTAAACCACCATTAACAACCAGCTGGGTTTCATATAACCCCGCCGTGGGACTCTACGCCTACCAGGTTTGCTAAAAACCTACTCAACCGCCGATGTTTTAACTATTCAGTTATTTGTATAATATAATTAACCCACAAGATAAATATTTATAGTTTTGTTAATTACCTACATTGAGTTGTGCAAAGTTAATACACATTTTAAAAAAATTTGACTTCGCTGTGGTTATCCAAAGCAAAATAAATGTTGTAAATTTTGTACTTGCAAAAGTCTTAAAAAATTAACGATTTTTTTAAGTTGAGCAGGGATTTGATTTTGTTAACCACGTAAAAAAAGCATTGGTAGAATTAATTATTTTATTTTCCAAAATCCAGATTAGAATACAACAATTCTGCCGTTAAAATAATTTATAGAATTATTTGTTATACTTCGTTTATTTTTCCAGAATAGTTCCGACCAAGTTATTTTCGTTTCCATATCCTATTGAAAATTATAAAATATAATAAAACCGCCCGAAACAAACCTTGAAGATAAAGTATGTTAGATATACGATCTGGAAAATAAAGAACTCACAGAACAACTTTAAATGTTTCGTATAGAGGCAACCGGAACCGTAGATAAACAACGTGCAAGACTAGTACATTTTATAAAAACTGAAGACGTTTTATGAGTCCAAAACATCCAGTAACCGATGAAGCAACCGCCGTGCCAAAATTTAAAACAGAAACTCATTTGAATCCGTCCCAGAGGTCAACGCTAACTTTGCCGCCGTCGCGAGCACAATTATCTGATTGTCTACGAGAATCAAGAGTATGTTTCGATAGTAGAATCAATCCCTATAGCCGCTCCTAGTTAAAAGTAACAACAACACCAGCTGATGTTTCAAATCCTGCTCGCTTCGAAATAATTTCTTGCAAAGAAATCACCATGACTCCTGTAGCTGCCTCTAAAAGCCAGTTGTAAGTAATGACCACCCAGACTGATTCTTTAAGTACATAATTTTCTCAAAACAATCCCGTGGAAGAAACAAACCAGGAGATGAACACCATAATTTTGCAAACCTCTCCGGAAGGTCAAACATTGTGAGATGTTGAGTTGCCAGATGTGATGGATGTCAAGACTCCCCAGCCCCAAAACTAAGAAAAAAATCCTCGTCTAGGAATTAGAAAGTTTCGCCGGTTATGATCCTCTCTCTTTCCTCGCTGATGAATCTAGAAAAAAATCACCAGTTTTAATAAAGCCGATTCTAGAGGAACACTCACATTTAAACCTGTCCAAAGTAAATTAGACGTCCGCATTCGTAAGCCCCGGTTTCAAATACGTCTTTGGATGCTAAAAAGGTGCATCAACCTTGATTGGACACACATAGGACCGATACTTTGAACAAAAGATAAGGAAAAACTTAGCCATCTGCCCAGGTGGTGTTGCCGACCCTGTCTGTAACTCAAAAGCCACCATTTTGGGAATGCTACCTCTGCCGCGCATTGGGTTCTGGTAAGAAGAAAAAGTATGTAATAATTAAACGTTTGGTGACGTATTTATAATAAGAAAATTATCTTGACGTCACCCATCTCTGCTTTATATTTTACCATAATTCCCCCGCTTTAAATCCCCGCTAAAACTGCAAAAATTTACAGAATCTAAAAGGTCAGATTGTTGTTGTTTAACAGCCACCAACTCGTTGAGAGTTTTTGGAACAGCCTTTATAAAGTCCTTATGAGTAACAAACTCATTACCAAAAGTAAAGTTAGATGCTGAATGATTTCCAGAGTTGATATTATTTTTTTTGGCAGCATTTATTACATTTTCATGAAATTCCCGCATTTAATACAACGTCTGAAGACAAATTCACTCTAAAAAAATGAAAACACTGTTTACATGATCCGGAGAATAGAATGCCGTCCTTTTTCTGCTGATGTGTTGTCTGCTTACAGTATTAACACCCAGGCATAGTACTGACTATTATTCAAATTTCTACTTGATAAAACTTTCCAAATACGCAAATTGTTTACTTTATTGATGAAGATTACAAAATTATTGTTATCAATCAAGAATTAAAATCACTGCTTATTTATGCAATTTTTCATTTATACGACTACTCGATTAAGGTAAAAAAAAAGACCAAAACTCACTAATTAAACTAAAATAATGTCATTATTATTTAATTTTTAAATATCTGACAGTCTTTGAATTTGACAAAACACCTACTGCTTCTTACTGTTTCTTTTTGACGATTTGCAATTTCGATACGGTATCAGTTCCTTTTCCGATTCTACATAATCTACAAATACTATAAGTTACGGCAAAAACCATCAAAAAAGTAAAAACTGTGACATCTATACTTAATAATTGAAACCAATACAGGTCTATACTACTTGTTCGTAAATGGAGTGCACCATTGTGCCTAATTATGTATTCAATCCAAAATATTGCTTTATCTAAAGGCTTTATCGATTGATCGCGCATAATCTTGGACCTTCTTTGAGCATTCTCCGTGTATCTGAAACGTCACATTTAAAAAAAAACTATACGAATGAGTATAAACCTTACGTAGGATTATTTAAAACTTCGTATAAAACGTGTTCCAAGGTTTTTTCGGAAAGTTTACTAAACGAAAGCGCTTTAGCAAATCCATTTAATTCGGCACTAGCAACGTTCATTTCTTGATTCCCAATATCGGAATTCCTATTATGGGTTTACCGTAATATACAGTTTCAATTATGCTAAATTGACCGCCGTGACTAATAAACAAAATTACATTAGGATGATTCAATATTTCTTGTTGAGGAAACCATTTAGCAACTTTTACATTTGTAGGACTATTGGTCAAAGTGTCGTTTATTGTCCACAGCACTTTCTGTTTTAGCTTAGAAAAACTTTTAAAATGACGTTTAATTTTTCCCGAGGCATTGAATGAGCTTTTATGTGTGAACCCATACTAAAGTAAATGACACCATCTTCGGCGTTGTCTAATAATCCTTGCAAATCAATCGGTAATTTCGTAGGATGATTCATGTGAATACCACCAATTGTAACCATATTCGGTACAGTAGGTAAAGCTGGATCTATACTTTCGTGCGAATTTAAAAGAATTAAAGACGTGTTGAAGTATATTTTGCTGATATCACAAGCATTTGGAAAATACGTTTGAAGCAACGCGTTGTGTTTCGGCAAAATGTAGAAGTTAAAGAACAACATTCCAAACGAGTACGCGTAAGTATTAGTCAGTCGTTGCCAAAAATTCATGGTACTAGGGTTATTTAACAATACTTCTGGTACGTACGAAGGAAAATTGTGGTTTCCCACTTGGTAATTAGTCCATCGCGTTACACTAAACACACTAGAAATAACGCAATGAGCTTTAAAATGATAACAGAAACCTTTAAAAGCTGCATTCAAGAATTGGTCCATTAGTACCAAGTCAAAGGTTTCGTTAGATTTCAAAAGGTTTTTAACGTCGGGGTGACGGAGGGTAGCTTCAGTAAGGGAAAGTCCCATTATCTCACTATTAACAATTCTTGATATGATTCCTTGACTGGGTCTATTAAAATTACTCCTTAATTCTAAATACATCGTAACAATTACTATTAAACTGTAAAAATTTATGATAATGCTCACCTTGTCTCAGTACATCAGAGTTTAGTCCAATTATCTTTAAATTTTTTATTGCGAATTTTGGTGCATAATCTTTTTGGCATAATCGTAGTAATCTCGTGACCTCGCGCGGCAAGTTCATTAATTAATTTTAAACCAATTTGCTGATGACTAAATGAAGGTACATGGAATATACTTAAAATTTTGGCTCCATACGTCGAATGAATTAATAATAGCAGAGAAAGTTTTATTAACACCATTGTGCTTAAACTGACACATAAAATATTCTGATTAAATTCATTTCAGAAATACGCGATTTTGATAAGATTAAACCAATATTAGATTGGTGCTAACGTATGACATTTATTCAGTAAATAAAAATCGAAATGGTTGGTGGGTTATGTTTATTTAAACTAAAATTTAAACACGTGTTGATAAATTTGGATACAAGTAGTCCATCAAATGCAAATTGAAAGCAACGCTTAATATTTGTTATATTAAATCAATAGTTGATAAATTTGTCTGAGATAAAATCTAGTTCATGTTGTATGTATTACTACAACAAATAGTTTATTTTTAGGATCAGTAATTTATTTAAAGATTAGTAGTAATATTGTATTCAGTTTTCAAACTAAAAAAATTAGTTGTAGTAATTAAAAAAAATGATGTAATTGCTAATTTATTTAAAAATACTAAAAATTATAGCAAAATATATCGATTTCCTTAAGTACTTACTAGGTACACACGTGAATCATATTTTAGTATGCAAAAAATCTGTCTGGTGAATATGGAGATCAGTTTAGTGGTAATTGAAAAACTTTAATAGAACTTGTCTTTATTCAGATATTGCTCAAGTTGGAAAACTCAGACAATCACTACGCTTTCGTAATAAAGTGTGTAGTTCTGCTAGTGTAGGAGGATGAAAGTGTAAATTATGTTGAAATGGTGATTTTCTAGTAAATTGTACACAACAGTAGGTAGTTAACAAAACAACTAAGATCAGAAAAGATGTATTTTCTTGATATTTCATTTTACAACAACAAGGTTATGATTGTTCTGTTAACAATAAAATTGTACAAACCTCTAAATAAAACGCTATTCCTTTGTTAGATGTCCTTAAAGTAGCTTGTAACTTCAGATAGGTGACACCGACAGATAGTCGTAAGGGGTGGGTTTTAACAGATTATAATTTATGTTATGTTATTTTTTTAATAAATAGCAGAAAAAATTGTAAGAAATATAAAGTCACCAAATTAATTAAAATACGTCAAGAATATTACGTTTTATCAAACTTGGCTAACACTACAGCGCACAGAATAAATCAAAAACTCCGGAAAATATGGGAATTAATTTTAAAAACTCGTGGCGGTAATATATCCATCCAATCACTCTTTCTAGGCGCATACCATGTATAACAATACACCTTATTGTTAGAATTTTATTTTGACTTGTTTTACATAATAATTTTAATTGCTTGCAGAATTTAGAGTTTTGATATAAATAAAGCTTTAGTAAAAATGTATTTAACTGTATTACAAAAATTTAAGAATTTTAATTAACCACAAACATTTAAATTTGCCACTAAAATGCTTTTTGCTTGGCCTGTATTTGTTAAATAACAACGCCACTAGAGCTTTTGTTTTTATATGTGAGCTGTATGAATTGTGACGGTATTATTTCGCAAATAGTCGATTTGTGGACCAATTTCTTCCTACAGTATAGGCAGCCGTGTTTACACTCATGCGTTTGAATATGAATTTGTATATTGAACAGCCTTCTGGGAATTTTAGTTATTTGGAATTACCAGTTCCGATGATTTGTCGACATTTGCAAAAGTTATAATTTATTTCCTTTCTACTGACTGTCGCAAAAAGGTGTACATGGAAAATGCTGTCTAAAAATTAAACAAGTAGACATGTGCTTTGTAATAGCGATTGAAGTAAAATTATCCCATTTAAATTAGAGACTAAGTCTTCGACTACTGTTCCTGTGTAAGTACCTTTTTTTTACTTTCCTTTGTTTTAATAAATTATTTGTTCTTACGGACTCTATTAATTGCAGGCACTTTTTTTTTATTTTTGTGGGTTTTCCTATTTGTCTTATTCTGCTGGTTATTGCAGACGTACTACGTTTTTAATTAGTCTATTGGTAATTTAATTATGGTTATGATGGCAAGGATAATAATCCCAAAGTTATAAAGTGATCTGGTATCACACCGCTGTTGAAATTTCAATCTACTTTGAAATCTTCTTTGAGTCAAAGTCACTACCCAAGATAAGCCGTTTATCAGGTTCTTTGTGAGCAACCCAGCAATTGTTATCAACGGAGTCTATGTTGGTTTTTTCTTTTTCTTCATTGGATGGTGAAATATTAGATTTGGATACGAGAGCTGTCACATCTGCCGATTGACTGTCAAACACCAAAGTCTTCCTAGTTATACCAGCTAAGTTAATTATTTTATTAATGTCATTCATAAATTTTGTTGCGTCCTATGTATACGTACCGTGGTCGTGAGTTTAGCAACTTACCTTTTTTTGTGCGCTTTTAATCTATTTCAATAATCGGCTAAGATCCGGTATTCTCCGTAATTGTTGTTAAATCGCTTGCATGGATTAATCGGTGTTACGGTTGTCAAATACACCAATTTATTTGTAGCGTTTCTGCTTCAAATTTGTATTCGTGTTTTACCTTGCTCTCCTGAATTATTATTATTTAATAACTATATTTTGATATTCATTTAACTGATATTATCTATTGTTGTGTCTATGTATGTTAATTGAACTCTAATCGCTATAATAATATACATATTTTCTATCCACGTACGGTTTGTTTCTATGTCTACAAGTTTCTAGTGGCTCTAGATATTTTTTATACGTAATTCTAGATGGCGCTTTATAAATTCTTTCTGCAGTGTACAAGCCTTCATTTTGAACTATTCTTAATCAGCCCACAACCACTTCCGACTAAGAAGAGCTGCCGGCAGGCTTTCTAGCACTGCTATATATTTAATTTTTTCTTAGTTTGTTTACTAATAAACCGTATTAAAAAATAAAAATTACAGAACTATTTTTTTTACTTTGTAGTTTTTTGAAAGAATGGCACGTTAATTATACACATCAAATTGACATCTGGCGCTCTCAAAATTTACGTTTTTAATGGATATTAATGTGTTTGTTTTCCAATACATAGTAGATAATAAAATTTATATCTGAGATTTTTTAAAATGCTTATGTAAAAATTGTTATTTTAAATGCATCCAACAAGTTAAAAAAAGATCCAACATAAACAAAATTACTACTTGTCATCCAACTTTTTCTTACCTAAAAACGAATTTTATAAACTGTAGCTTTCTTTTCAAGGCTTTACATAAGATCTATAACTCAGATGTTCATCTGAGACTAATACAGAGCACTCTTACAAATGTCAAACATACTACTTAGCCAAGTACTTTGCATAGCTACTCAAACCGGATATAGAAAAGACCAACAGCTACGTTAAAAGCTCAGAAAACTATATACGCACGATTCAGAACATTGACATCAGACTCCAAGATATTTTTGTAAGCTTTGGTGTAGTTTCGCTGCTTACCAAAGTGCAAATGTCTTGATGTCGTGACTAAAACCTTTACAACTGGCATCACATGTTAGAAATTTCCGAATACAAGATACCACAACTATACAGATTTTTTAACTATATTTTTATACTATTGTGACATTTGTTTTTATCTATATACCTTTTTCTAATTGACGAGCAAGTCTGTATATACAGGTTTTTTATTGCAATAAAAGTATATTTCTATTTCTATTTCTATCATGCGATCCTGATGCAAATAAAAACTGAATAGACTCTACAATACCCAAAATGTTTAATATTTTCTACCTATATTTCAAATTATCATGTTTTGGAATCAAATTTATAATTGAGGTTCACGTTAGGGATTTTCGTATACAAAGGTTACACAACCCAGTCGACTCCGATGCAAATAAAAACTGGATAGACTATACAATACCCAAAATGTTTAATATTTTGTACCTAAATTTTTAATTTTTTGAGAAATTTGAAAGCATCCATCGTTAAAAGCTTACATTAAAAATATAAAATGTTAGCAATAAATAATTGAAGTAAAAAAAATGCAAACATATCCAACAAAAGAACTCTGTTGTTGTCAAGTGTGCTTAACAACACTATTATTATTACAAAAAAAATTTTACTTAAAGAAAAATAATTAAAGCAGGATGTGAAATATTTTTAAGTGAAAATTAAAAAAAATGTGGTGTAGATACTTACCAAGAAACTATAAACTGAAAAGGTCAGTGACAAACATGTCTTTAAGTTTAATTAAATCGTTTTTGTTACAACACAAATTGACCAACTAAAGGTTTAGATTGTTGGCGTGGTTAAAACTTATAGTGTTTTTAAATTTCTACTAAAATTGGAGAATATAATAATTAAAAAATAAACTAATCTAAGATTTCAGTTATTGGCGTTTTTTTTTTGTATACTCTTTAATTTATTTAATAGAAATGTGAGTTTTTAATAGAAATTTAATAGTTCTACAGGTTAATCGCACTAACAAATCTAAACTTTAAGTCCAAACTTTTCAGGCATACTAGTCAATTGTTCTCCGCCATGTAGTAATAATTTAGGTTAGTTTTGTTAACGCTAGTAATTTTTGTTGGCTTATTTATTAATTGTTTAAATGTTAATAAAAGTTGAACATCACTATTTATTGTTTGTGACTCTTTTATTTTGTCTCTTGTATAAAGACAAAGTTCTTAAACAATTAGAAAGAAAAGTGAATGTTATTGTTATTTTGAAAATTTTTAAAATTTATGGATTGCAGATGGTAGCTAGTCAATACGTCAAATTTAATCAATTTAAATGTTTACCTATAAAAAATTTAACGTCACACACACATTCAAACTCGAGTCATACTAAGTTCATTTATTATTAATAAAAATTATTTTCGACGTTGAAAGACAAAGTGTTATTTTATAATTTGAAATACCATATGTAGGGCATAGTATTGTAACAGTATCTTTGTACACTTTTGAGAGAAGGGGCCTCAAATTTTTTAAATAATCAGACTTACCAAAATGAGATTTAAACAATCGGACTAATAATAATTGGTACATTTTATATCGTATGAATGTAATTTTAGAATGCCATTACATTTTAATTTCTTAGTCAAAATGTAAAAAACCAAAGATAAATTGATAATTTCGAAACACGCATGGTTAAGCAACAAAATGTATTACGCAAACGAAAGTCAAAGGGTTCAATATAAATAAAGAGTAAATGATTTTCATGAAAGTAAATACGTGAGTTGTAAAACTAAATATTTAAGCATTAATATAAAATAAGAATTGAATTAATTATCTTTACAGGTAGATACATATTTATTACTAATTTAATTTTTAAATTAATTTCAAATAAAAGGTTACATACATTCACGCTATTTAATGAAAACGTTAAATCAATTTAGGTAAATAAAGTTTTTACAGTATTAATATTTAAACGTAGAAAAAAAAGAATGTTGTATTAGCGAAAATTGTAAAAGGCGGTGTAATTCAAGCTGTGCGTTCACCTTCCTTCGATATAATAAGCAGAATTTCAGCGGTAGATAATTAAATCGATAAATAGTTTTGTAATAAAAATCTTCTGTTATATCCTCAAAATCTTGCATGACTTAAAAATTTAAAAATCCTAAAGCACAATAACACAATTAAATAGGGACGTTTTTCGTGAAAAAATGCTAACTATCAAGATGGCGTTAAAGGTTCACACAAGAACTTCGGTGCTTTGCGCATTCGTACTAGAGAAGAGTGAATCCCCTGCATTTTATAGATATAAATAAACGCATTTCATTATGTACGAGGCTAGTTCAATAAATACACGTTCGAGCGCTGTGAAACGATTGTTAGTGGAGCTATAATCGTACAAATTTGCGTAGGCCAGCGGCTGCTATATAGCTGTCTATTGTGACACATCTCTCGTGATATTCGTACAGGAGACAGTTGTTGTGCGCGTTTCATTATGGCAGGTCTTAAGTTGGAGCGTCCAAAACCGATTACCGAGCAGTCATACAGTTTCTGCATGCTGAGGGCAACACTCCAGTTCAGATTTATGGGAGAATGCAAAATGTTTATGGTGGAGAGTGTCCTTCAAAACCACAGTCGTGGAATGGTGTCGGAAGTTCACAGATGGGCCCGTCCGCATACAGCTAACATCATCAAATCACAGATGGAGCGGATGAGGTGGGAGATTTTAGAGCACCCCCTTACAGCCCGGATCTTTCACCCTGTGACTTCCATATCTTTGGACCATTGAAGAAGGCACTTAAGGGACAGCGATTCCAGTCGGACGCTCAAGTCAAGCAGGCAGTTTTGAAATGGTTCCGCGAACAGCCAATGGACTGGTACCACACCGGTATACAGCGTCTTGTGAAGCAGTGGGATGCATGTCTTTGTAGTAATGGCAATTTTGTTTAGTGTAAATAAACCGCTTACATGTACCACCGTTCGAACGTGTATTTATTGAACCAGCCTCGTACATTGAAATGTAATAAAAAAAGTTAATAAAAGATAAAATAAAAGTACAAAATAACAGTACATTTTATTTTAGAAATATACAAAGTGGTCTAACAAAACAGATGTGTTTGTGGCTAACTGAACGTTTTCCAGAAAAATCCAAAAACACGTCAATTTTATTTTTTAAGAGATAGGTTTTTGAAGTAAGTTTTACCTTTACCTTATTTCACTGTGAAAAAAACACTAAAATCTTAATAAGAATGGTAGGGCAAGTGATACTTCACTTGAAAGCTCTTCTTCCTTGATTTCAGCGCTGTAAACTTTTTCAAAATTTATTTATAATTATAAAAAATTTAAATTAAAATTGCACAAACACTAAGAGAGGAAAATTAAAACATGTAAAATAGGCAATGAGAAAAAGGCTGTGCTGTGAACATTTCATACAAAAAGTGAGTACAACTGTGTAATTAAAATATGCTAATTAGCGCATAAAAATGGTGCTATGGTAGAAGCATTAAATTCATTTTATTTTTAATCAGTTATTCAACTAAAAATCACTAAATTCTTTGGTTTCGTATTTTGTACAAATATCAATATATGAGACTAACGTCAATGTCATGATATTAAACGTTATTACAGCAATCATATTAAGGTTTTGATATGAAAATATTATAGAAATATAAGTATTATGAATATGTATAAACAACTTTCATTCTTTTATTTTCTGTTACAAAATATCATATTGATAACAAATATACGTATATGAAATACAGTAGTTTACAAAGTGGTATTCATAATAATAATAATAAAAGAATTAATGTTCGCTTTCCATTTCCAACAAAAGCAACGATTTTCGATTACATTTGGTTTTGAATAAATTTGTAATAATTTTTGTTATTTTATGACAAAATCACTATTTATATGTGCAGCCAGCAAGGTTTGATTTATTTAGTATAAATGTACAATTATAATTTCCTTAATAATTGAAAATAATTTAATTAAATTTAAATTTTGGTTTATTTTTTTATAACGATATCCACATAGATATAGTAAATTTTATTGTTGTCAATCAGAATTGACCTTTTACTTATCTTTGCTACTTAAACTTAGTTCTAGTGTTTTATTATTAAATTATAATTTATGATTTATTGTACAAGTGTCAAATAATGTCCTTTCTGTACCATAAATATTTGCATTTAGTAGGTTAATCTTATTTGACGAAATGCTGACTATGTTTTGTTTATTTTCCGCATTTTTTATGGAAATATGTGCTTCCTGATGCGCGTATTATAAAGTTGCAGCTGGCAAACTCATATGGGTTTCTCCTTAGTTTATTGGATAAAGTATTCTGGAGATAGAGGGACAAATATACGCAAAAAAATGTTTTGTAGGTGTATCTTCTTGCTTAAGGTTTATTGTTTGGTGGGACGCCTTGTTGGGTGTTAGTGCGGATGCTGTTGGCTCTGCTGTAGATGTTGTAGTTTATTACTTGAAATGCTTCCAGAGGTTATGCTGGCGTTACTACATAAGCTGTGTTGCTTGTTTTATATAGAAATAATAAATTCCGTGAGCAGTATTTGACAAGGTAGAACTGGGCGTGATAAGCTTTGTGAGGTGTGTCAGATGCGTGCTTTGGTACTTTCTATACCTCTACCTCCAAGACTTAGAGCCAGCCGTAGCATAACGAATAGGTGCGTCAGCGTGTTCCAACGCGTTCTGTATGTGATAAGCGAAAGACGTCAGAAACAGGTTTTGTAAGTTCATGACGTGTAAGCAAGCGCGTTGCTTTAGCACAGTTAAACGTTAAAAACTTGGGATTATTGAGTTCCGGAAGACGTATGTGTGTGTGTACATTTGATCGTGGACTACTATGTTGTTTCGAGACGTAGGTGTGTTCATTATAGGTGTGTTCTTTCAAGTAACAGTTGTAGCGTTTACGGATGTTGCAGCTGTTGTTGCGTTTGTGGACGGTGCAGCGGTTGTGGCGTTTGCTGATCTTGCAGAGGTTCTGGCGTTTAAAAATGACGCAACTGTTTGGTATTTCATCATGACGAGTTGTTTGTTGGGTGATAGAGTTGATGAAATGACTACTCGTGTGTAGTGCAGCCCAAATCGGTGTACTTTGCATTGTGGTGGAAATGGATGAAAGTTGGAGGATGGCTCATTTTTGGTCGGCACCAATGTTAATGCCGACGATGTTCATTGTAGGTGTAGTCTTAGCTGACGTAGCAATTGCAAGCGTTGCAAGTTGTAGACACGTTGCGCTGTTGTTGGCGTTTTGCAGGATAAATTTCTTTTACTTACGAACGAGGTCACCACTGTGGCGTCGTAATGAATTGATGGACGCTTTTGTAAACCGTAGAATTTACCTACTGCAATTGGTATATAAGTTATTTCAACAAATTTAGAGCTTGGTGGGGCGTTCTATGATGAACTGGGTTGATCTGTCTTGACTCAATTGCTGCCTCAATACTTGATGTTGTGCTGTCTCAATTCTCAATGTGCTGTACGTGTTAAATAGTTGAATTTAGTAGGTTGCTGTTGAATCGGCAAGGTCGCTAGCAGTATGTTTCTTGTATAGTCAGCATTTATTAATCGTGTTTGATAAAATGCTGACGGTTTTTTGTGTATATTTTGCATTCTTCGGAAGTATGTATTTCTAAATGCGGTTCTCATAGGGTTGCAACTGGCATTCCCATAAGATATATACCGTGACCGGCATAAATTTTGTACACAAATGGAAACATTTTTTATTGTTGATTTTCAAAAAATTTTATTTCTGATAAAATGCATGTTTGATTTATAATTTAAATTAAATTTGCACAAATTTGAATATCTTCTTTCTTACATAGGGTAGATTTGAAAACATAAATGCGACTCAAGAATAAAGTACTCTTATTTTTTAAGCTACACAAAAATGTTATTTGAAAAAATTGTTTATAATTAAAACAATATGTCAAATATAAAATTTCAACCAGCTCCTCTGAAAAAAATATTTTCTATCTTTTTCAATTTACGACCCTTATATTTTACGTAAAGCAAAATACTTTGGAGTTAAAGATATTATTTAATAGAACAGCTATACGCTAAAAAGTGTAAGTTTCATGTGCCCCATAAGTGGAAAATTAGATTATTCCCAAAATAACTTATTTTCTGTGTCCAAACTTGGAAAACTAATTACATATTTCTTCAAAAAATATACCGAATAAACGTGAAGAGGTTATAAGGTAGAGAACGTCAGAAAATTTAAATTTTATTAATACATTATTTTTTCTTTATTTTTAGAAATTCACAATTATTAAATGTTATGGGATAACCTGCATTACTTGATAATGGAACAAGAACACAAACATAAAACAGTAGATTAATAAAATATGTGAAAATAGGTATGAATGTACTTGTACCAATATCATTCAACGTGATTCCCACCGTTCTCTATACAAAGTATTGTACGTTTATACATTGTACATTTCAAAGCATTTGTGGGGTTACTGTTCGAATACAATTTTTTATTGTAAATTCCAAATGTTAAATATGGTCGTTGTTTATAAACTTTTTCCTTTAAAAATATCCTCCCAATAAACACCAACGAAACTGTTACAGTAACATAAATAAAACAAAGGTAACGTTTAATATAACCAATAAAGTTTTGAAAATGTTTCATATTTTGTGTGATTGTTTTTTTTTTTTGGTTTTGTAGTAATCATACGCCTTCAATCCTGTTTTGGCTGTTGGAAATAGAAACTGTTTTGATTCTTTAAAAACAGTTTTTACGATTTGTTTTTGTTTCAATTTTTGTATTTAGTTTAGTTTTAATATACAAAAATTGAAGCAGTTTCTGTTTCTTCAAAATCAGTTCTATACAGTTTGTTTTTCTTTCAATTTGTTGAATATAATTCTGATTCAATTTACAAAAATCGACACAGTTTTGTTTTTTTTTAAACGGTTTTATACTGGTTTATACTTACAAAAATCGAAAATGCTTTGCTTCTTTAAAACCAGTTCTTTGCGTTTTGATTTTGTTTCAGTTATATAGATTTAATTCTGTTTCCAATCACAAAAATTCAAAGTGTTTTGTTTGTTAAAAACTGTTTCTTTCTTGTTCTAGCTCTACTTAGGTACCTAGTTTTTTATATATTTTTAAAATTAAAGTTGTTTGGATGTATTAAAAACTTTTTAGGGTTGTTGTGTTAACTTACTTAAGTATTTAATTATATTTATAAAAAAACAAAACCTTTCATTTGCCTCTTTCAAAAATTCTATATTTATTTTATTGACGATATAAATATTTAAAACACGAAAAGACGTGTTGATACTTGAAGATGAAGGCATCAGTATATTACTTAACTGAAAAGCAGAAGTTAAATCATGTACTACTATGATTAATAAATACGGAGTAAGTAATGATAATCATTTTAATCGTGTCATCAGCAAAAAGCAATAAATGTTGAACAAAAATACTGTAATTTGTGATGACGTTGCAGGATCAGCTTAACATTCTCAGAATTCAGACCCCAGTTATTTCTATTGAGGAGTACATGGCATACGTGTGGTGTATAGTTTTTAATAATTGTGACATTTTGTTTCACTAAAATAAACATGCAGCAAGACCAAATTGCAAAAATCGGTAAGTAGTAAAACTATGTTTACATTTATATCTTTGTTTTAAGCTGGGGTTGTAACTTTGATAGCTTAACTTTGTTCTCCGTGGGAAAAAAGTTTTTTAGTATGGAGCTAGAAGGAAGATAACGTGAAGAGGCCTACAATATTGTAAAAGCATGTTAAACCGTTTGACATTTCGTGTTATTTTATTTGCTATCAGTTAATTACATTTATTATTATTATTGGCATGCAATTGTATAATTCTATAGTTTGTTTCCTTGTGTGTAATAAATGTAAACTGAATATGTTTTAAAATATAATCAAATATTCTGTTTCGAAAGTAAATCATAGTAGTTAAACAGAGGTGTTTTCATTAATAAACAATCAAATCTAAAACAACATAAACACTTCATTTAAAAAGGAACAGTTACAAACATCAGCGATGTAACGATACAAAACTAAAATTAGGAATCGACACAATATTAAAACAAAATAAACATTACAATTTTGTTCAAAATAAAACGGTTATAAATTATCACAAATGTAATCAAACAAAATAATCGAAACCGTGCTTGACAATTATCACCTACGTTGAACTAAGGAATTGAAATACAAACAAAACATGAAATTCATGTTACAAAATTGTTTTAAAATAAGATTGATTTTGTGTTTACTAGGAGGAAAATATTCATAGTAGTTATATCGGGCGATCTTGCAGACCAAGGATTGTTGGAATATCTTTCTATCCAGCGATTCAAAATTCTCGATTTAACCATGACCTTACCTCTACCGTTGAATGAATATATCCGCCATTTTGTATTGAAAAAACATGTTTACTCTGATTCTCAGAGGAAAATTATCCAAATACTTTGATAAAAATGTCTAAATAAATATTTTGCCGAGTTTAACTTTTCTCTAAAAAAAACACTGGTCCCTCAATGATTTCACACCAAACGTTGATTTTAAACGAATATTAATTACGGCTATGTATGGATTTTCATCTGCCCACCATCTACAATTTTGCGTGATTACAATATCATTAGACGTAAAAGTGGACTCGTCAGAATAAAGAATTTTTCTCAAAAAATATTCATTATCCTCTATTTCGCTTTGGAACCAAAAGGAAAATTCTAAGCGTGCGCCTGGGTCACTTTTTAATAGTATGAATAAACTTGGGTTTGTATGGCTTGAATTTATTTAATCGGATAATTTTTCTAATTGAGGGCTCAGAACCATCGGTTATTTCTTGCAGTTGAGATTACGATGTTCTCTGATTCTTTCACAGTAGAGAAAAAACATACGCAATATTGTCTTCATTACCAATTTACACATTTTTCTGTACTTTATTTTTAATGCATTTTTCTTTAATTTTGCAAGTGTTGAGTAATTAACATTTTTATTTGAGTGCTTTGTATTAAAAATATCTGCAGCCTTGCGACAAGTACAATAATTATCACCATAAACTAATACAATCTTAATTTTTCTTGGACACTTAGACGTAAAGCCATCATAGAGAATCACCAATAAAAACTACCCTCGCAATTGTCAAAACAATATCGTTGACTATTATCAATTTTTTTCCAAAGCCAACTTTGCGAAATATCAAAGCAAAATAAAGGAAGGATAGAAGTACTTTTCTAGGAATAGTTCACTGGTTTGTTAAATAAAAAATAATACAATTTATATTTATTTGCGGACATAAATTTCTTGATAAAATTTTAATGTTCTGACGTTCTATACAGTGTGTGTCCAGTTTAAAAATGAACTAAAAAAAAAATTTAAAATTTTTTCATAGAGGTATGAGAACACCGTTATAGTCAAATTTATTTTATTTTTTTTATGGGCGTCATATTGGATTTTTGTCCTTTACAAATCCTCGTAAAAAATGCTTTTCAATCATCTACTGTAACAATCATATGTACGGACAACAAAAATACAAGAAAATTGTAATAATAATAGTTGTCATAGAAGGCTCTAATAATTATACAAAATTTAAGTCAAATTAGCATAGCTTAAGGAAATGGAATTAATATTATTTCCCATATTCCAATTTAAACTAGACTAGACAGACATCTGTCTCAAAAAATGGATAAATTGTTTACTGCAATAATTTGTACGATTTTTAGCGTATAGCTGCTCTATCAGTTAATAACTTAACTTTTTTGTCTCACGTAAAATACAAGGTCGTAGAAAAAAATTGAAACAGGTAAAAAATAATTTTTTAGAGAAGCTGGCTGAAATTTTATATTTGACATACTGTTTCAATTCTAAACAAGTTCTTCAAATAATATTATTGTGTAGCTTAAAAAGTAGTTTATTCTTAAGTCCCATTTATGTTTTCGAATCTACCCTGTATAAAAAAGAGGATATTTACATTTTTGCATATTCGTTTTAAATTTGAAATCAAGCAGGCACTTTTATCAAAAATAAAATTTTCTGAGAAATAAACAATAAAAATTTTTTCTCTATTTGTGTCCAAATTTATGCGGGTTACCGTAAAAATAGTTATTTAACAAACAAGTGTATTAATGATGGCGATTAATAGTCGAGATTGTTTAACAAGTGAACGAGCGAATTTGTTAATTATGGAGATTATTAATCGCATTTTAATATTCGAGTTAGTAACAGTATTTTTTCAGTCGACATATTCTAAAAATAAAAAAATGTTTTAAGTTATATAATTATTACTTACGTTACTCACACAATTGAAAGTTCAACTAGTAATTATTTTTAGCAATATTTGCAGCTCCGCCACTACTGGCTGTGTTAAAAAAAGTTATCAGCATTCATTTACTCACCTAATTTGTTTAATTATGTAAAAATTCAAATTTTGTGACAGATTTGTTGTTTGATAAGCACGCACTTAATTTGAATGTTTATTGAAATCGTTTATTAATAGAAAAAAGCAAAATCATTCATTAACAGGGTCTATTAATGAATATTTTTTCTGAAGTTTTATTCATTAATAAGACCTAAAAATACATAGTTAACTAAAAAATAAATTAATACTAATAGAGCCGCTCAGAAACTTACCCATAGATCGTAGGTCGTAGAGTGGGTAGCAGGAATTAAACAAAAAATGCAATTAAAGACTTCTAAAGCGGGATCGGACTCTACCCACAGCAATTATTTTCAAACAATAAAAAAAGGAAAATAAAACAAGCTGTAGAGAAAAAAGTATTTAATTTAACAAAAATTTGACAAAATAATTCGAAATTGTATAACGTTTCGACACAAACGTTTGATTAAAGAAGGTTCAGTACAAATTAAAAGAATACTTAAACTGGAACTTAGTAATACTCATCGGTGGTGTTTTATTCACGGTTGCATTGAGACACAGCATACACTGATTATGGTATTGGTAATAACAGGATTACCTGTCATTAAACGGACTACTCGGGGTTCTAACTCAAGTTAACGTTGATAAAGAGGGTACTAAGTCAAAGGTCTAAAAAATATATACCGCAATTAAGTAAGGTATAGGTACAGATGTTGCCGTAAAAAACCTTTGAGGAAATATTCTAAAAAATTAACATGGCGATATGGCCACATGCTTTTTTTATATTTAATTAACACACAACTTTCGTCAAATAATCAATCAAACAAAATAACGAGCTTCCAATTATCTATTATTATTTTACATATCGTTCGTTATCTATGGTTGTTGAAAATTTACGATTTAAGTCAGAAGTACTTTTTGTTGCCTACCGCAAGGAGTGTCGAGTACCATAAAACCAAAAGTAAACTTGGAATTTAGTCCGAAGAAATTATATTGAAGAAAAATTACTGTTACAACATACATTTGCAATTTCGGCAAACTTATCAAACACTGTGTCAGACGTTAAGATTTTTAATGTTAAAAAAGAAATGCCCATCAATGACAGAAAAGTCAAACTAACGAAAAGAAATTTGTGTATTACTCTAAATATAAATGTAAATGTTAATAAGTAATTAGTCAATAAATTTCAAATAATTTGCATTAAATATTAATCTTTTATCATCTATCTAGTAGTTTATTTCACTAGTGGAATAAACTAACTATCTTCCATTAGTGATAAAATGCTAGTTAATACGCTTCATAAGTGTGAGTAAAAGTCGATTTAAAATGTGATTGTGGATAAAGTTTGCTTTATCATATAGTTTAACGGCAATAAAGTAACTCGTTATAGTTAGTAGTTAAATAAAGTGATTTCATTCCTTTTTCTAGTTACATTTTAAGAACTAAATCAAATTCAATAA
>JALBCR010000220.1:97500-217500 GCA_030710515.1 Abscondita cerata
ACTTGACCTTATTCAATTTACTTTACACAAAGAAAAACACCCGCGTTAGGGATTGTATACATACTGACCGATGGTAAGATACAAATTGATTAAAACAGAAACACGACAAAGATTCCTAGCCATTGATTACAAACTATGAGTAACAGCAGCACAAATGTTTTCTTATTATACCTGTTTTAGTGAATTTTATATATTTTACAAATGCTTACTGAATATTTCTTCAACATATTTATTTTTCACTTACTTTAGATAAGCATGTAATATTTGTTAAATGCATTGGAATAATTATTTATAAATAATAATACATTAATATTTTGTTACCAATAAAAAAAGTGGCAGTCCAATAAGTATGTTATCTAGTAAATAGCAAATTACCTTAATTAGATGTAGATGAAAAATAAGACAACACTTTCGTATATTCCCGATTAGGTTAACTCGCCGAAAAGCGTCGTGAGTCAGATAGAGTTAAACCATATGAAAATTTGTCGTACTCAATTAACAATTGTTTTTAATTTCGAGTAAGATTACACCGAGCGCCACTGATTTAAGCGTAAAAGACAAAAGCTATCGGGTTAAGTCAGAGAAACCGACAGTTAAAATATAGTACTCTAGTTTAAACAACAAGTTCAACGTAATATAGAATATATTTTATTTGTTGTTATTGTTAAATAAATTATCACAAACGTAAAAGAATTTTGGGAGTGTTCTATTATAATTAGTGTATTTAGCGCGACGTTTAAATATGGTTAGTGTATGTAATGTGACGTTCGTATATAATCAGCAAATTGTAACGAGACATGTGTAGTGTATGGCGGCGTGAGAGTTCGCAAAGCAATCGTGAGAGTTGATGCTTTGGCGCAAAGAAAAAATAGTAAACTAAAATTAAAGTACCTGAAAGTAAGTATTATACGTTGACGGTTATTCGTGGCAACAACAGAAAAGTGACGAAAAACTGTTCGCCGAGACAGCGTGGTTTGTTTGTTTTTTAACGCGTGTTGTAGAAGCTTACTCTACTCAAACATGTAATGTTTCCAAATTTTCATGCTTACTGAATGAGTTGATTGGTGAACCACGCTTTTATTATGGTACTTTCAAACCCTAAAATACGTGTAAAAACGATGCAAAAAGAGAAGTATCTGTGATTATGCCGCCACACTTGAGTCGAAAAGAACTTACGGTAGTCGATTGAAAAAACGAATCATATTTCTTGAAACACATCGATCGTACCAAAGATCGGTTCGACAATGCAATACAACTTAAAATAAATAAACGATTAACGCTGATGTAAGAAAAAATGTCGGATTAAATACCTGCACGTCTAAGATGAATAACGTAAAGTTTGAGATTAGATCACTACATCTCTTAGTAAGTTAATGAGGCGTCCGGTCTCCGCAGAAACAAAAGGAAGCTTTCGTGCATTATGCAAATAAATCCTGTAACAATTTGTGTAAATATTATAAATATTGGTATACCAAATATTTCTTAAATATTAATCAGCACTTAGAAATATTTAACACAGACAAATATTAGAATTATATTCTACGTTATTAAAATATTTGATGCTGCTTGGATTATTTTACTTCATACTAATATCTAAAAATACATTTTTTGCATCATTTATGGTACAAAAATATTGTTGTTTACTCACTAGTAATTTTGGCTTCGGGTAATCAATTTTACACTTTTACTCAAAAAGTGCAAATGAATTTTCCTCCAAATTCGTTTTATGAGACAGGTTTTAAGAGACTTCTAGAAATTATTTACAATAGGTTATATTCAACATACGGGAAATATATTAGCTCAACGCAGTTTAATTAAATCGGTAAATTAAATAAAACAAAGTTTATTGTTGGATCTTTAAACCGTCAGCGTTGTTATTATGGCGTTTTATGAACGGGACATTAAAAACATTAAAATTAAATGAACGATCCTACACCGGCCGAATCCGAAGTGACGTAAAGGTTAGTTTAGTGCACCCGACGTATTACGTTATTATATGTAGCAATGAACACCTTTGTATTAAAACTTTGTATTTTAAATTTTATATCATATTAAAATTTTTGTTTATTATTGAATAAAATTTATTTTTTAAGCGACAATTAAAACGGCATATTATTGAACTACTGGTAGAGGCTAAAAAGGCTTTTTACTGTCTAAACATTAAAAGCAACAGTTCTTTTGTTTTCACAACTACTTAGAGGTTGGTACCTCGGTTATGTCATATTATGAATGTAACAGTAAAGTACCAACTTGATTCGTCTAGAATAGAACGTCACTATAATACTCCAAAATCTCGAAAATTTAAAAATAACACATGAAAATTAGCAATAAACGCTTGAAGGAGTTAAATAATATAATTGTTTTGCTTAATTTCCTGTCTTGGCTAACGCCTCGCTAGCAAACTTTCAAGCTCAACAATTATATTATTTAACTCCTAGTAAAATAATCTACTATTTTTTATTTATAAAAAACAAATTCAAGACCCTGATGTTAAAGGGGAATAAGAATTTTGAAGTTTAATGTGAATTTTTTATTGAACCTCATTGTTCATTTAATTTTTTTACATAAATTTTCATCGCAATATATTTTTCTTAATTTACGACCGAACTACTACTGTTAAAAACAAACTTAAGACCCTAAGATTAAAGCGAAATAACAATTTTGATTAAAAGTGAGTGATGTAGAAAAAAAAGTGGTTTTTACTTAGAGTTTATATTAGCCAATGCAATTATTGTTGTAAAACTAAAAATAAAAGTTTTCCAACTAGTTTCTACTACTTAAATCAATATTATAGTCATTATCAAGAAAACTATAATTAAGTTAAGATGAAGTTAAACAATGAATTAAAACAATTAACATAAAGTTTTATATAAAGATGATTATAAAATTTAAACAGCGTTTTATGTTTTTGACCACGTGGATCAAGTTTGATAATAATTGTTTGTATCAACATTTTATGGTATAAACGACAGTGCTCTTGTAGTATAACATACTAAAATTATTTAATAAACCAAACTTGTGAGAATAAGCGATATGTATTACAAATTTATATATCATTTCTCAAACAAGTACAACCTTCAAACTATTGTATGTGTGCCTCATAAATCAACGACGTTTAAAATAAACTTTAAACTCAAAACTTGGATTTAATCTGTTGAGAATGTTTGCTGAACGTTGAATTTTGTTATGAAGTAAAACTTTGACATATTAAACTAAACAATTCCAACAATAGACTTTATTAAAAATATAATATCAAATACGTAAATCGTAACACTCACTAAAATACCATTAAATGGCGTTATATAAAGATAATTTCATTAAAAACAAAGAATGATCACTTTGGAAGTGAGATTAATGATGTCTTTTGTGTACGTCTAGATGCGAAAAGCTATTTATTCTTTGTCATTCTTTCTTTAAGTTTATTGTCAAGATACGATTTCAGTTTTCAATATCCTATTGTTTTGCAAAAAGGTTTTGTGAACAAAACTTAATTACATTTACACACTTATCGTAATTAAAACAATAAAATAATTAAACAAGTCGGGCTGTATTAAGCAGATACGTTTCAAAGAATAATTAACTGCGCGTTAGAAAACGAAACAAGATGTATATTACCTATAATTTATAGGAAAATCGATACCTCTTATTTAGTGCCATTGAAGTTGTTAAAATTTAATTTTTTTTTAAATTACATACAATACATTATTTTATTGCTTTTTAAAGTGCACTAATTTTAACTGAAATAATTAAATAGGTTTGAATGAATTTAATATATAACAATTGCTACATACGAACTACATCGGGTCTACCTAACGTTTTATTGAAGTTTGGCCTAAATGCTAAACATACCTTACAATATAGGACGTAGTTTGCAATATCCGTGGTAGGTACTAGAAATGCGGTGGTAAGTTTTAAAGATTTGGCGGTATTATCAGTGAGCTGAGGATGATTACCTTTATCCAACTTAAATAACAAATTTTCTCTACACGCCATAAAGGAAATTTGAGCGTTTCTGCTTCCATTGATGCAATTACTTTTTTAAACCAATTATCCGTTATATCTTCTATCTGCATTATTCCTACCACTTGCACGGCTCTTGACAACATATCAATCACTACATTATCTTTTCCCTTACGATGTTGTACGTTTAAATCGTATTGTTGTAGTTTAACGCTCTATCGATCTAATTAACCGGACAAATTTTTTAATTGATTACGCCATTTTAAAGTGTCATAGTCGGTGATAACCATGAAGTGACTTTCCCCAACGTACAGACAAAATTTTCCTACTGCAAACAACACTGCTAAACACTCCCCTCGTACCAAATAATCAGTCTTACTCAAGTAATTAAGCTGCATGTTTACCATCATCATATTCTTGAATCAGTACGGCCCCAATCCCGTAATCACTCGCGTCTGTTTGGACATGCTCAAATTAGGACATCGAAGAGCTGAAGCTGATATCACATGTTCTTTGATAACGGTAAAAGTTTTGTTATACTCTTCTTTTAAAGAAAACTTTCGGTTTGTCTTTAAGTGTTTAGCTATGGATTCGACTACTGAAACAAAATTTTGTACAAATCTTCAATACCAGGTCGTGATTTTGAGTATTTTTCTCACTTCTTTAACAGTTTTTGGTAGTGAAATGTTTACAATAGCTAAAACTTTATCTGGATTAAGTTAAAGACACAAACTATCTACCTTGTAATCTAAATATTTTAGTTCCGCTGACATTTAAATCAACGCACAACAAGATCTGTTTTTCTTAACCTATCGAGAACTTTTCAAGTGTTTTTCTCCAAATTAAGAGTGACAACAATAATATCGTCTAAATACACAAAGATTAATTTCTATCATTTGATCGATAAATCTGCCACGTAGCGGGACATATGCCTAAACTGAAAAAGACCTCTAATGGGTACTGTAAAGACAGCTATTGGACGCGACTTTTTTTTTATAGGTACATGCAAATATGCACTTTTAATGTCCAATTAACTGAAATACTTAGCATTATGCAGCTTGTCAAAGGTGGCAAAGGTAGAGGATAAGCATCCTTTTTCGTAACACTATTAACTTTGCGATAATCCATATGAATATCAATATGAACCGTCCGGTTTCTTCACTATAATCAAATTTCAGGGTGAAGAAGATGGTTCCATAATACTTAAAGGTAAAATTTTGTCTAGCTTGGCATTGATATGTTTTTGAAGAGTAAGTGAAATTGGGTAGTACCTTTGTTTTATGGGTTTAGCCTTCGTTTGAATATGTTATACCAAAGGAGTACATCCAATTTTCGTTTTCTAGGTAATCTCTTGAACTACATCTAATGCATCTAATTTTAATTTTTACTGTATATTTAATTTAAAATCATCTACAATTGTATTTATTTCTGGTGTAGCATTAATGACCGTTCACCATAAGGTAGGTCGGGAATTATTTGCATTTCTACCTAGAAATCAACACCTACAATGAGTGTTTGAGGTAATGATAGCACAACAAAAACGTATAAAACCTTATTCAAATTCTTTATAACCTAAATAAATATTGAGCCGACGATTTTTCTCCGTTAGTAACACTACAAAAAGGAACAACATTATAATTAAGCGAGAACACTAAACATAACAACAATTCAACGACCAACAATAGTTGTAACGTTAACAATGACAATTTGGCCGAAAAACAAAATGAGATCTATTAGTAATTCAGTCAAATAAGCAACTTTCCATTCTAAGGTGCAAATATACTTGCAGTTGAAAAATTTCAAAAACTTCTCGCGCCATTTTGATTTTAGATTGGTAATCAATTTAGAAATTTTATTTCCTAATTGATAACCAATTTCCGTTTCCGTAATTAATTCTTCTTGTGGATGACGTCATTGTTGCTTAACAAAAAACCTCGTTGTGTTTTGCCCGTTATTCTAGTGCCATAAAAAATTGTTGGGGTCGGTTTTCTTAAAATGGACAACATTCAGTAAAGGACGACTTAAATCGATACTCGAGCACTTCTATACAAAGGAAAATTTGTGAAGTTTATGGCGAAACCTATGCAGGTAAAGAATTCAGATAGTAAGCGTTTAAATATTGATACATACCTCGCTTTCAGGTTTTTCTTTTAGTTCTTCTTTTTGTTGATCTTCTTATTATCTTACTTCGACGTAGTCAATGTTCTCTTTAGCTACCCAAAATCTTCATTCTCGTGCGATTGCTGCAATGTCATGAACAATGTAGTAACAACGACTACTGATCAAGCAGCCGAGTCTTGGATACCACCTGAACTGTTATCGGTAGATACTCGTTAAAAGAACCAATGCACAAACAACCGTAATACTCTGGGGGTTGTCAACAAACAGGTCTGCTCTTTTATGTTATTATCCCGCGAGTGTCGCATCTCTAAAATTAAGACTTTAAACGCTAATACTAACGTGCCGTCAGCACATGGCCATTTTGCGTGTTAAACTTTTTAATTCGTCATCATAAACATTGTGCCGTACGCTTAATTAGTCTAATGTGTCGTCTGCCTTTACCGAATTTTCTGTAAGAGTCTTGTAAGAGTATATTGTTCGAGAACATCTCTTTAGCCACCATTTGTAGGTTTTTTATTCTTTCGATACATTTCATTTGGCGCTGGATCTACCGCGATTGTTGTCCCCGAATATTCGTAAACTAATTAAACGCTACGATCTTGTCCTATAAAGCTAATTACTTACATAACTCATTGGCACATAATTTCTGTATTCTACCTATGTGCAATATTGTTAACCGTTTATAGGTTATTAAATTCATGAGCGTACTTTGCATATAGAAATAAACTTCACGAAATAAACAGTGGCGTCCTGTATGTAATTTTACAGATCGCTTAAAATTTGGTGTAATAATTACTGGGATATTTACTTGTCTTTTAGCTTACATTCTTTCTTTTTTTGTGGACTTATAAACCTGATTCATCTTAATTACTTTAATTTTTCTACGGTACAGAATTGCTGCTAGCGAGTAGTTTGTCATTTGTTTCCTTTTCTTAGGCTATTAGAACTTGGCGCCCTTAATATTAAATATTTCTAAGTTAATTTATTATTGATCCTAACCCACCCCTTTCTCTGACTGAAGCGGGTACAATTCTACCTTCTCACCGTAACATAGTTCTGCTTGCTCCAGAATCTCACAATTATTTAATAAGATATCCTAACACCATCACTGTGAGATATAGTTTCTCATCTCCTATTACATTTGCTAAAATATATTTATAGTATGAGATCGGTAACTCGACCACTCAACGACTTGGTTGGCGTTTCCCTAAACACGTCTAAACGTCCATACCTAAAACATTTAATTTTTTGTGGTTTCTTATAATCGACACGTCTGTGCCCCTTTTTCCTACAATTATAGCAGTTTTATTTAATTTATTCAATCGTATGGTACATTTTAAATTATAGCAGGTAATATGTAATAGGTTGATATTACACGTGGATAAATTTGTTTCCACAAACGCAAACTTTGGTTTTAGAAGCTTGTGATGACGACGCAAAGGAGGAGGGGCAAAATTTTTATGTATGAGCGACGAGTTTCTAGTGGTGGCAACAAAAATCGATTAACCGATTAATCGTGGTTTTCGAAAAAATTAAAAGACAATTAATCGGTTAATCAACTTTCAAATAAAGTTGAAAATTTATTTTAAAGTCGACTTTTAAAATCGGTATTTAAGTCGATGTTTAAAATCAGTTTTAAGTCGATTATTAAATTGATTTTTAAGTCGATTTTTGAAATTGTTAAAATTGATTTTTAAACCGTTTTTAAAGCAGATTTTAATAAACGGTTTTTAAAGTAGATTTTATGAATTGGATTTTAAACTCGATTTTATAAATGGATTTTTTTGAGTCAATTTTGGAAATCGGTGTATGGAGGTAATTTTTTACGGTTCTTTATTTCTATTTAAGTCAAACGTTTGGGCAAAAATGCAGAATCATTTAACACGCTTATACTATGTGTACTGTCACTAAAGTCTTCTTTCCATATAAGGGTTTTAAGTGATATTAGATTTGATTTGATTTGATATTTATCAAACATTATGAATATTGCAATAATATTATCTTTTATTATTGATTACTAAAGGAAACAATAAAATAAATGTTAAAATGTCCTAGAATGCTAACATTGACAAAGGAGTATATGCCAAGTATTTTGCCAAGCCCTGTAGATTCAATGGCACGCAATACTCCTCTTCAGTTTTTTATATTTTGTAGCGACATATCTGAACTTTTGATTAAAATAAATTTCAAAAAGTAGTATTGCGTGCCACCAATGTTATTAAGATTTTGGCATGGTACACTTTTTCTACGTAAAATGCATGGTTACTAGTGCACCTGCCTTCATGAAAGGCTAAAGTACATTAACCCTTGCATCCTAAAAGTGTTCCTTACGTGCACGATGAACAAAGTGATTTTTTGTGTTACTACGATGCCGCTCAATCGGGCTCATTTTTTTCTTAAGCATGAATCTGCATAATCTGCTTCTGTCGCAATCTTTCAAATGCGTTGTCGTGTTTACAATAAAGACTTTTAAAACTTAAACCTCAATACAAAACTTATAATTATGAGCCAATAGTTCGTTAGAACTGAGTTTCTGTCCAGTATTCTGAAAGGGAAAGCTTATTCTAGTTAAGCTATTTTAAACTTAATTGTGCATGTAATGTTGGGTTTGGCGCGTTTGGGCTTTGCTGAGGTTAAACCCAGGCTTAATGAAACTTTATCTGCCCGGAAGTGAACAATGAGAAGTTAATATTTTACAGCAAATTAGAAAGAGACCTTGAAAAGTCAAAGCAGTTAAATGTCAAAGGAAAAGGAAAGGAAACCAAAGAATCAGTCATCGTTGTACCAGTTCCACAGTTTAGCCCTCTTCTTAGACTTTCCCATCCCTTTTAAGTACATCAGGGTACTATACGGCCAAAGTCTTTACTTGTCATTGGAAGCTTATCTTCAGGAAGTAGCTCAACTGATCCACCTACGCAATTGCTACGATCAATCCCTTCAATCCCTTCTGCTTTTCCTAAAGCAAGTATTTTGGAAAGTTTGATTTCACCTATTAACCTCTTTCCTGGAATTCAGCAGAGGAGATACAGGAATGAGTAAAACTTATTTAAAAATTAGTCCTGCCATTCCATCTTCTCCTGCGTCATCCTCACAGTCACCATATTATCTTCCAAGCCCTCTTCAAATCTTCTCTATTTTAGCAACTCAGCTTCAAGCACCTTCTCCATTTCCGTAAACTTCAATAGTATCACGGGGATTGGAAGTTTCACTATTCCATTCTAGTATTACTCTCAACTACACTTAAGTTTAGAAAGACTGGATGAGTGAGAACTACAGGAGGATACGGCAAATTGCTAACCAGTCCGAGAAGAAGAGGAATGAACCGTTAAAAGCAGCGTTTATCCCAGGAGTGACGAAAAATGATAAGTATGGCCTTGTGACTTCCAGAGTTGGAAAGTTCCTTAATATAAAGTGATAATATTTTGAAAAATGTGGTGGGAAACGTTGTATTCATTTTTGGATTTGGATTGATTTTGTAAGCAAAGAAGAAGCCTCCGAAACCGGCAACAGAAGGATCTGCTGATAACTGACAGCAAGTTTCAGGTACAGTAGAGCTACATTGAAATGAGTTATGTTGTTTGTTGTGTCTAAACTGAGAGGTCTCCTTCAGGCAACCGTCGCTTATTAAAAAGCTCTTAATGACCTGAAAGCAAACACTAACAAAACATTCCGGTGCGGAGAAACGGGTATAAAAACGTGACCAACGTTCCACCTTCAGAATACTACCAATAGCGTCAGCAACAACAACAGTAGAAGTAGTAAGAAGTCGTTACAGTTGTCTAGTGGGAATAAGAGCAAGGTTGATGAGATCAGTAAAGAGAGTAGTAAAGTAAGTAGAACGGACACTTGTGGAAGCCATGTTGGAAGTAGTAATGCTTCAGAAAGTAAAAGTGAGTTTGTGTCTCAGCCTCAACAGCATTACCATCACAGAGGAAAAGTTTATACAAAACATGTGACTCCAAGTAATAGTGGAGGGAGTGATAATAATAAATTAACTTCTGGCCAAGATCAATCTTCTAGTAAAAAAAAAATGAGTTGGGTTCCTTAAATGGCGAGATAAGTTTGAAGTGCAGCCAGTCCACCAGGAAACTACGGTGGATGTTCTGGCTAGTGTCCAAACGCCTCTCTTAACGTCTCGAAATGAAGTTATTAACAGTTTGAAAGAGAGTTCAAAGAAGGACAAATATAAAGGATGAGATCAAAACCAGTGGCTTGAGTAGCTAGCTGTGGAGGCAGTATAAGCCATAGACATTATTCTATAATAAGAAAATAAGAAGAAAAGGAGGAAAGATTCCAAAAGTAGTTCGTTCAATTCGAATGAGGAATGAGGATTCGCATCATAAAAGTGGTCATCATAGAAAGGAAAAGAGGAAAAGGATCATAGAGAAAGCAGTGGGATTGATCTAAGATCAAATCTGAAAGGAATCACCATCACACAAATCAAAGTCCTCTAGTTTGTCTTCCCTCGAAACATCACAGTAGTAGCCATCATCAAACACAAACGTCATCAAGAAGTTAATTGATGGTCATTTCTCTACCGAAAGAGAACGAAAAGAAACTCATTCTCACAAGAAAGACAAGGAAAAGAAAAGAAAGCGTTGGTAAGGAAAATAACTCATTATCTTCAGGCCCCAAAGTTATGTCTAAGCATCACAGTCACACTAGTCAAAGTAGTTCGAGCAGTAACAAGTCCAAAAATGCTCCTTCTTTATTATTCTCTTCTGGAATAAATAACTCGTTTTCATCCAGAAAGGATAAAAAACAGAAGCCAGACAGAACTCTTAAGTTTCTGGATTCAGATGATGATAACGATGTGAAAAGAGAGACTCTGAAAGTAAACGGGAAAGACATAAGTCTGGTGGTGGGGATTCTGGTGTTGGCGAGTCAGATAAAATGAGTAAAAAGAAAGAACCAAAAAAGAAGAGACAAGTTGTCTTGGAAAAAAGAGACTCTTCAGATTCCGATGATAAGGAAGAAGAGAAAAAGCATCATTTCATCTTTGACGTTGTAATTGACGGCAATGTCTCAATGAATGACAAAGTGAAACGTTCAAATCATGCTTGCAAAAACGCTACTCAACAAAAAACAGCAAGAGGAAGAACAAAGGAGAAAGCCAAACAAAGTAACAGATTCGTTTAAGCAGTTGAAGCAGTCTAGAGCAAAATGGTAAAAGAAGAAACGTTTGACATCCATTAAAGAACGAAAGTCATTTACTAGTACTTCAGATGAAAGATCGCATCCAGAACAACGAATGATTTTGATGCAAGCCAAGATCATCAAAAGCAACAACATGATCGTCAATCAGAGAAAGCTCATTCTTCTGATGATAAAAAGAACGCAAAGGCTGCATGAGTGGTACGAAAGCAAAATTGAAGAGAAAGATAAAGAACAAGTCTAATTGAAAAGATGAAGAAAAAAGTAGAAAGGAAGTGAAGCGGTCAAAAGTCACCTTCCAAAAACAAACTTTTTTATTCGTTTGCATTGTTTTCTCACTCTGATGATGACTTTCCAGCAAGTTCGACTCACCACTCGGAGCAAAAGAAGAAAAAGTTGAGTACTAGCAGCGTAAACAAACATCAAACGTTGGATGACTATACGAAAGCTATTTAGGTTTTGGATACGACGCCGGATGTGACGGAAGAAATGAAGGCGCAGACGTTGTTTATTGAATGGTTAATAAAATGCTTGTTTTAGTATAGTTGGTTTATTGTAATCAGAGAGTATGCCCAAGCGCTGCAATTAAATGTAAAAGCTCTTCATATACGCTCCAAAGCTTTTAAAATAAGTGGCTTCTTAGACACTCAGTCAACGCTTTTCTTCGCTCATTTTACAATGATCCTGTGAGAAAGCTGTGGAAACAACACGGGGCTGGAGATGATGCAGTAGTTTTAGGATGACTGTTTCTAGGGCTATTTCAAAACGCAGAAAAATAGGATGACAGAGTTTTTGTTGCAAAGAGATATCTTAGTGACCCGGATGTTGTAAACTTACATGGACAAGTTAGTGAAAAACGTAATATACGCTTTTATTTGAAAGATTAGACATGCTTGCTGAGTCTAAACCATTTTATTTCTTTTAAACAAAGCCAGTTACTGATAGAGAAATGCTTTTTTGCAGAAAGTGATATAAAATCCAACTTTGTACTTTATCTTGCTAACATTCCACTCTACACAGTGAAGAGATCTGCTCATGAAGGGACGCCATTGTTATCTATGTTCAGCTCTGTGTTTACCAAGCAGGACTTTACTAGCGCTCGACGAAAGTAAGAAAGTGTGGATTACGACTCGTTATTCAATTCACCACCAGACTCTCTAACTGGAGAGTTGAAAATATTGGAAAATAAGTATGCATTTATTCTGGAAACTTTGAGTAATAAAGAAGAGAAAGGGTGAAGCCATTCTCGCTCACCTGAGAAAATGGTGCAGCAGCATTTGAAGAAGTTACAACAGAGAAACGGTTAGTTGAAAGTCTCAAAGTGGATCTTCCAGTGGAGTCTGTTGTTCTTCCTAAAGTGTCTCTAAATCACTCATGAAGCTAGGCGAGCAAAGCGACAACAAGTGATGTTTACGATTTCATGATTTGGACGATGACAAGACAAACGCAAATGCAACAATGCTATACCAATCATGCATATTTATCATGGAAAGCAACAAAGTTGATTTCATATATTCCATACAGCTTGATATTTATAACGTCATTTCATAAGTATATGTTTAATATTTTTGTGTTTACAGTTTAAACAATTGTAGAGTCGGTACTATTTAACTCGATTTTGGTTAAATACTTATTTCTTTCCTTATTTTACAAAAAGTGATATTCCAGTTTTAATATTTATCATTTTTATTTTAACATTTTAAATGCAACATTTTTAATAGCTCTACATATTTGAGCTAGTAATATAATAATGTACTCTACAATCACTGTATAAAAAAATATTTTGTACTTGGAAAGAAATCACTAAATTCGAAGATGTAATACTGTTTCTACTAATAAGGTATGTATACCTTTTATTTCTTGTCAATCATTGGGCAAAATGGCACCATCATTTAATATGAATTGTTTGAAACCGACTTTTATCAAAAATAATTTTTTAGACGACTACTCGAAAGTAACTACAAAAAACCACACAAAGTTGTGTCTGAAAATGCAATAGTATATTGAAAAACAAGTGTCACAACAAAACTTTTTGTTGCACGAAGATAAAGTTTGCAGAAGGAGGTCTGCAATTGTCGGAGTGCGACAAAAAGTAGTTGTGACACGTGTTTTCATACTATTTTTTCTATTTTGCAAAAATAAATGTTAATATATGATCTAGTGTTTTTTTTTTTGGTTTAAAGCTATTTTGGTAGAGTAGTTGATATCCTAATAAGGTTAGCAACAAATGCTGTTGAAAGTTTGCTATCTTCAAAATAATGTGTTGAGATTTTAATCGCCGTTTAATTCATGAGTTAGTTACAAAACTTTTCAGTCAACCGTACTTTGTAATTTTAATAAAATTATATACTCTAATAATTCTAGAGAAGAAATGCTACTATTGTGAACGCACCACAACCACAAATTTATAACCTTACTTCATCCTGTCTACTTTTTGTGAGAGCTTCGTCTTTTATTGTCTACAGTATTTTAATATAAGCTCACCAAGTTAATGGAGAATTAAATTACTCAATTTTGATTGTTTTGTCAAAATAAAATTGTTTTCATCACAGTAAAACAAGAAGACTAAATTTTTTGTGGGAACGGATTGGTGCTTAATCAATATAATGGTCCACCTACAAAGACAACACCAAAAGCGTTTGACAACGTTTGATATATCATGGATGTAACTTAAGCACATCTCGAACAAGTTGAACTTTATATAATGACTTGTCGCATCATACCGAAGAAAGATATTTATATCCTTACTGTGTGCAAGCAGTTTACCAACTTATTGAGACAATTATCCTGCATATATTCAATACTGTCAATGGCTTTGCAACACTTTTATCAGAGACATATTTGCTTAAGACTCCTTATCGATGAAGTTTGGTTTTACATTTACCGTTCTATCATTTTACAAAACATGTGCATGTAGAGTTTAGAAAAACATTTTGTTAAAGTGGTTCCTTCACATCTCCAAAAGATCTTTTCAGGAGTCGGAATGTTTACTTTTTAATAGTTTTGATTTTTCTTACAGCCTTACTTAAAGAATCTAACTTTTGAACAATGAGTAAATAATATTGCAAAACTAAGTGAAACAATAGTTTGTAAAATAGATGTCCTGAACACCCTTAACATGTTATTAAACGTTATCATTGGAATGTTGCATACAGTACAAAAAATGTCTTAAAATCACTGTGAACAAATTCAAGATTTATTACAATTGTAGATTAATGTCGATTTGTTATTATTAAAATTTGCTTTGCTACAAATTAATTATTAGTTGATTGAAGATAAAACGGCAATATGTATGTATAGTTGCCTATACTAAAATCAATTTTGTTTACATTAATGTAAGTCATAAATGCGCGGTCGATGGAAGAATATTGTTTGTTAAGTTTTGTTTCATAAATTAACATTAAATTTTCTTTGAATATTAAAATCTACTTAATAACAAACAAAACCTCAATTAATTTTCTTACGTCAAAATTAAAACTGCAAATTATTTGGTTATACACTAAAATTTATAAAATCCCTAAAACAGTACGGAAAGAGCTTTTATTTCCGTATCATGTACAATACGGAAACAAAGCTATAGAAATTGCGAAATAGAAAAAATATCATAACTCTTTCAAAACTGTTGTGATAAAACTCAAAAGTTAATAGTTTACACTCATATCGTCTTAGTTACGCTTAGCAACGACCTTTGTATCACTTTTTTACGACTTAATTAAAAAATCAAGAAGGTGAACGTCTACGAATTTGACACGTTACTTATTTAAAATCTTTAAATTATTGAAAATGTCGAGCAGTAGCAATGAATGTAACATCAATTAACACTGCAACAAACTATATAATGAATTTCTAATACTAGTTTTGTTTATTCTGTTGTATTCATTTCTTTAGAATGCCACAAGCTACAATTCGTACAGGTTGTGCTATGTGCACATCATCAGAGATGTCCTGACCTCCAAACGCTTGTCTTCCGTAAAAAGCGTATTGATAGTTACGTCAAGCGACTTGGTGGCAGAGGATTCATGGACAATGAGAGAGTTTGCAACATATGCAATAAGCTTTTATTCAACTGCAACAAGACAGCTGAAGGTGCATCTACACATGCGAATAGGATGGTAATGAGAACAGTAATTAACTAGCAGCAAAGCCTGTGTTAAGTCAAGCGCCAGCAGGTATTCAGAAAGACCGCCAGAAAATAATGAGTTGAAAGAAATGAGCTGATAGGAAACGATTTGGACAAAACAGAAGAACCAGCAGGAAATAAAGATGTAGCTAAAAGGATATGAACAAAGTGATAACAAAGTGGAGAACTCTAATCAGCAAGAAAGTAATCAAATGAAATTTGAAAGCGAGGTTTTTCATTGATGTTGAAGCTGAATATTCTCAAGCAACCACTTCCTCAAGGATAGTAACGGAAACCAGAATAGTGGAAAAGATGGCTTTCTCTAGTCGATGTCTTGTTTGTGCCGAAAACATGATGTAAGGAAGGTTTTTCCGTTCAAAGGTCAAATTGACATTTTTCTCACAACACAACATAATAAACGGACAAGGTAGAAAATTATTGGAACTATGTGAGGAGAGAGGATAAACGATTTTTAGAATGGGAATATGGAAAAGGAGGAGAAGGAAAAGCTAACATATATTGGAGGGACAGGAGGATTGGTAATTGACTACGTTACAGTTAACGAATCAAGTAGGAAAGAAATTGAGTATACAGGGTGTCCCAGAGATCACTCCCCAGGCTTGTATTTCCGTTATTTTTTATATTTTTATTATTTTGTTTTTAATTTTTGTAAATGAGACTAAATTCTCTATAAGTAAAATACAATTTTCAAATTCTGGTAGCGATATTCAACTTTTTTCAAATAGCATAATATATATTTTTTTTAATATTTTGGATAGTACCTTTTATTCTCTTAACAACCATATAAAAAAAATATGGGTCTTACATAAGAATTTTTTTTTAGAAAAAATACGATTAACGCTGAGTTTGTCATGGAAATAACTGATTTTTGTCATTTTTTATCTAGGAGCCTATAAAAACAATGCGTAAAGTTAGTTGTCAGACTAATTTCCTAATTTTTAGTGTTCCGTTTATCATAATAAATATAAATTATACCAATTCCGATAAGTGCGACATGATGCTAATGTGATTATTATTATTTTTGTGATTATGTTATAATAGAAAATTGTATTTACTTATCTTATAGAGAATTTAAGCTCATTTACGAAAATCAAAAAATATATTCAAAAAATAAAAAATAACAAAATACAAGCTTGGGGAGGATCTCTGGGACAAAATGATAAAAGTCAGTTATTTCCATGGCAAACCTACCATTAACTATTAATCGTATTTTTCTAACAAAAATTCTTATGTATGACCCATATTTTTTTATATGATTGTAAAGAGAATAAAAGGTACTATCCATAAAAAAAAAAAATATTTAAAAAAAAAAGTTGAGTATCGCTACCATTATACAAGTGCAGAATTTGAAAATTGTATTTACTTATCTTATAGAGAATTTAATCTCATTTACAAAAATTAAAAAATAATAATAATAACGGAAATACAAGCCTGGGAGTGATCTCTGGGACACCCTTTGTAAGAATAAAAAACGAGTAGAGTCAGATCATCAACCGATCGAAGTGATCTTGATAGGAGAGAGAAAAAGAAGAAGAAATTATAATATGGGAGAGAAAATAATTTGAAATGACAAAAGTATAAAAAAGTATATTAATAAAATGGAGGAAGATCAAAAAACAAGAAGAGGTCAAAAAAGAGTTGAAAAAAATTACAGAGAAAATGAAGATGGCAACAGAAAAGCGAAGATTTAAAAGGACGAACAACAAACAGAAAATAAAGTCAGAATGGTGGAACAGGTAGTGTGAGAGAGCAAAAGCAGAAATGAAAACGGGGAGAAAAAAATTAAAAAAAGGTAAAATAAATATAGAAGAATATAAGAAAATAAGAACAGAATTCAAGAATAGTTGTGAAAAGAGAAAAATGGATTATCGAAAAATCATGGGAAAAAAGGTAAAGAAAATCAGAAATGAAGGCAGGCTTGGGAACTCGTAAATCAATTAAGAAATAAAAAGAAATAGAAGAGAACCAACAATAAATAGAGAAAAATGGGGAAAACACATTAGAAATGTACTACAAGAAAAAATTAAGGAAAAAGGAAGTAATATAATGGGACAAGCATGGAGTATAAAAGAAAGATGATTCGGTAAAAAAATAGAAAAAAGAAAGTGGTTGTTTGAGAAAATAGTAAAAAGTGTGATGATGTACGAAGCGGAGATTTGGGGATGGAAGGAATGGGAAGAACTAGAGAAGATACAGGAAAATTTTGGAGATGGACACTAGGGTTGGAGAAGGAAACACCAGGGTATTTAATAGAGGAAGAAATGAAAATAGAAAAATAAGAATACAAGCAGGGAGATGGGCAATAAGATTTAAGGAAAGGGTGGAAGATAGAAAAGATAATAAAATTCTATATGAATGTTGCAAGGAGGTATAATTGCAAAGAACAAAGTATGGAGAAGAAGAAAGAAGAGCATACTTTAGAAGAGAGGGTTACGTGACGGAAGAGGTAAGAAGATTGAGGAGGAAGGGAGAAGGATGGAAGAAGAAATAACACAAAAGGACAAAGACAACCAAAAACAAGGAAGAGAGATGATAATAAAAGAAACAAAGTATAACACAAAATACAAATATATAATGGTGGAAGGGATACCAAAATATATTACAGGACCATTGAACATAAAAAAAAACATATGGTAGCGAGGTATAGACTAGAAAATGAGGAAAATGAAAATAAATATTGGAAAAAAGATGAAGAAAAAATGTGTAGAAGTGTGGGGAAAATTGAGAGAATGTAGAGCACATGGTAGATGAGTGCAGCGAATTAAGGAGTGAGGAAGTGAGAAGAGAAGTTCTGCTAGGAGAAAATGGAGAAGGCATAAAATGGATGAAAGAGGTAGAAAACAGAAGAAGATGGATGGAAGAAAGGAAGAAGAATATAATAAAATCACCTAACGGAGGGATAAGCAAAAAATTAATTAAATTAGTAGATATTTTGCAGATTTTGTTGTGCTAATGTGGGTTTAGTTTTTAGTTTTGTTAATCGGATCAATTTGTTAATTTAAAATAACAAATAAAGCTTTATTATTATTATGTATGAAACATCTGCTTGCGTTAAGGGTCTTAAAAAGTCTCAATAGTAAGGAGACAGACAGACAAATGACACAAAAAACAAACTTCAATATGATATAGTATGTAGATTTACTTTTTTAATACATCAGATTGCTATATTATAATCTAAAAATACACTTTATGTACTGACGATACAAATAGTTTGAAAGGGTGAAATACATAATTCAAAATGGCAGATTCATTTTATAGTATGAGTGATTATAAAGCTTATTTTAACGGGAAAAAATTTCCAGAGATACTAATCCAATAGGGGTCATTATTTCTCAAATGGGGTACTTTGGGGAAAGGCAAACTGATTACCGCAAAAGTGCTAATGAAGGAAAGGCAATTGACCTGTAATGGGTAATTCATAATAGTAACGTTTCTAAGGTCGCCATGTTACTCCTTTTGCAAAATTCATGGCTAGATTTTAGAAGCCAATTATAACAGGCATATAGTTTACAATTGCCTCAATTTTAGCCAGATTAATTAAATAAATCAAATACACTCTCAAAGTCGCCATGTTACTCCTTTGCAAAATCTATGGCCAGGTTTTGGAAGCCAATTAAAATAGGCAATTAGTTTACAATTGCTCCAATTTTAGCCAGATTAATTAAATTAATCGAATCGACTCCTTTTACCTGTTGCACCAATAAACGAAGATTTAACTATTTTAATCACCTTATTGTATTTGAATGTTTTTCAAAGAAGACTTGTCAGCACTTTTATTATTTTTGTAGAAAACAAGATCATGTTATGTGTGCTAAAAGTGTTTTTACTTTGTTCAAACTTTCTCTGCCTAGACAATTAAAATACGAGAATACATTCTAATGAATAAAATAAAATAGTAGATTATTTTACTAGGAGTTAAACAATATAATTGTTGAGCAAAACAATTACATTTTTAACTCCAAGTGAAATATATTATTTTTCTTCAAGCGTTTATTGCTAGTTTTCTGTGTTATTTTCAAATTTCGAGATTCTCGAGTGTTATAGTGACGTTTATTTGAACGAATGAAGTTGGTACTTTACTGTTACATTCATAATATGACATAACCGAGGTACCAACCTCTAAATAGTTGTGAAAACAAAATAACTGTTTTGTTTTTAATGTCTAGACAGTAAAAATTTTACGTCTGCCAGTAGTTCAATAATATGAGTTTTATTGTCGCTTGAAGAAAATAGTAGATTATTTTACTAGGAGTTAAACAATATAATTGTTGAGCTTAAAAGTTTGCTGGCGAGGTGTTAGCCGAGACAGCAAATTGCTGAAAGAATTATATTTTTAACTCAGTGAAATATATTATTTTTCTTCAAGCGTTTATTGCTAGTTTTCATGTGTTATTTTCAAATTTTCGAGATTCTCGAGTTTATAGTGACTTTTATTCTCGACGAATCAAGTTGGTACTCTTTACTGTTACGTTCATAATATGACATAACCGAGGTACCAACCTCTAAATAATTGTGGAAACAAAATAACTGTTTGCTTTTAATGTCTAGACAGTAAAAGAGTTTTTAGCGTCTGCCAGTAGTTCAATAATATGACGTTTTATTGTCGCTTGAAGAAAAAGTATTTTTTTCGTTTCCTAAAAATTAAAGTTTAAATAGATTATTATTATTTATTTTAAACGTATTTGCATGGAAAATTACCATATAGAAGGATCGTACGATTTTTGAAAACAATTTCACTTAGAATCTATTTTCAATGTTCATAATTCAATAAAACGCGTATTAGTAATAATTTCACCAAATGATTAATTAAATTTTTTTAATACGTAAAATAGATGAAAATAGCTTTAAATCTTTTCATTCATCTACATGAAAAATTGCAAACTATAATCATTGCAATAAGTTTTTAAAGAATTTCCTATTAAATTTAGGTCCGACTTCCTTGGTAAAAACAAATCGTCAAGACTTATTTCTGGTTTATTATTTACAAAATATATTTTTTACTTTGTTTCTTTGTGTGACTTTTGTGAATACGTTTAAATATTTTCAATTGTTTAAAATGTAATTACTTTTTTTTTAATTGCTTAAATTAAATTAAAATAAATATCAATTTTGATAGAACTAAATAAATCAAAATGCCATCACATTATGGACATTAGGCTGATAAGCATCAAAATTAAAAACAAGACTGGATCAAATATATTTATCCTACCATTACTGGTTACTGTACTTCTTCATATATTTAAGTAACTAACAAACATAAGTGGAGGTTGCACAGTATTGATCGGACAAATTGACTTATTGATATGTAGTGAACTTTATAAGTTGGTCCAATTATCGTTCGGGCACTTATTCTTTTTGATTCAGTTACATCTTACCTCCTAATTTTTACGTTATTATAGTTCTGAGTTTTCTTTTGTCGCCTATTCTCATTGTTTTTCATTTAATTAAATCTTGAAAAATGTTTATTAATAACTCAACAAGGTTTTTACGCTTTTATGATTTATTTATTTATTAGACATGAATAATATCACAGAATTACTCGTCGAAATAAAAGTTTGGAACCCAAAGGGTCTTAGGTAATTAGTAGCGCTACAGAAAGGTAGGTGAGGAAGGAGCCCGAGTGCTTCTTAAAGTATCCAATAGAGAAACAAAAATAAAATTTTACCGTTCCAGTGCGCTCGCAAGGGCTCTTAGTCTGAACTAGATATTATAGAAACGCCTCAACAACACTACCTTGAAACGTAAGGATCTTATATATGTGTATGTATATGCATGTATAACAAAACTAATTGACTAGGCGAGGCTTTTCTTTCATACACACAGCACTTTAGACAATGTAGTTATCTAACCGTCCTAAATGGTAAGTACTAACTACCTTATTTTTAAAATATGAATCCTATTTCAACGTAATCGTTAGACGGTTTGATAAACAGATTTACCCTTACGTTTGTTAACGTTCCTATTTAATTTTGTTACATTGTTATGTTGGCTGTTAATTCCTTAATTATTATTATGCTGGTATATACATGACCGTTAACTGTTAGCAAATGTATTTAGTTTGCAATTTAACATTCTCTAATTGACACTAAAATCTACTCAACATTCGTATAACTAAATTATGATGATAATAACTACACTATTTAACGCAATTGTAAAGAAGTGAACTTTTGCTTAGTTTAGTAAAAAGTATCGGTTATTTTTAAAATAAGAATTTTGTAAGAGTTATTTAAATTTTATACTGCTTCGTTGTATTGAATTTTCCAGCTGGTGCGCAAATGTAGTATATAGTATGTGCATAATTTTTGTTTTGTAAACAAATATTCAACTACTTTATGCAAACATTGTTTTAAGTTATTAAAATCAATTTTTTGTAATTTTGTTTTAAAATTTATTACTAGTGAATTAAATTAGTTTCTTCAGTGACTACAATTTCAAAATATTTTCAATTATAGATGGTGACCCACTTTCATTAATCATCTGTAAACTTTTTATTTTACATTTTATGTATACGAGTTGGGCGTTATAATTGATTGACACCGGTAGTAGTCTAAAGGTGCGTCTAGACTACTCGTACTCGTGCTCGTGTTCGTGCTCGCGACACTCGCAATGACCTAGAGACTTGTCGAGCTGCAGGTTGTACTCGTCTGGTTTGTATCCAGACGGACTTCAGTTTTTTGGGCTTTTTTTTTTAGAGTGTGTCTGGGAGGGGGGTGATTTTTCAAATGGATCGTGACAAAGTTATAGTTGCTAGTGCCAGTTACCTATTGATACATTTATTATCAAAAACAAAAAAGCCCAAGAAATGTCCTCAAAACGTAGATGGTGGATATCGTCAATTTTCCGGAGTCGCGATCTCTACAGCGGAACAAAGTTTTTGGGGAAACCTAGATTTTAAGACATTTTGCCGTATGTCCCTATCACATTTCGACACCATACTAAATTTGGTAAGGCCGAAAATTGCAAAAAAGACACCACATTTCAAAAGCAATCCCTATTGCAGAGAGGCTAGCAATCACCCTAAGGTACCTAGCATCTGGGAATTCCTTTACGAGCTTGAGTTTTTTATTCAAAGTTTCCAAGCAGACAAAATTGACTATTGTTCCACAAGTAAGCGCAGCTTTAATTAAAGGTTTAAAAGAGTATGTAAAGGTAAGATTGTTGTTTATTTTATGCATGTTCATTTATATAGTGATAATCAAATTATGTAAAACATAGTACGAAATAAATAAATTTTTAATGCCATTCTCATCATTTAGATTAAGCATTTGTCTACTAGTTGGTGTCAAGCTCTAGGTAGTGTGATTGTGAGCTTTGGCTCAAGGATTGGCATTGCGATACATTTTCTTGTGAGTTTGCAACTGATGGCCTACTTGTAGGTGGCACTGTAGCTGTTGTCACTAGCTCTTGAACTTGGTCTCAAATAATCAGGTGGTGAGAATGGATAAAAGAGTTGTGCTTGTGGCACAAAACGGGAAGTATATGAACCACTTTCAGCTTTGAAAATGATTTCCCCAAATTTTTTTTGACATAGGCACAAGTTTGTTTGTGAATAGATCGGAGGACGTTTGCTGTATACGAGGATGTATTGACATCTAATTAGCCTAGACCAGTTCCTTGCATAAACAAAATATTGCGTTACCATAGCAACGAACAATAACTTATTAGAAGTGTCAGTGTAAAGTTTGACGTCAAAAAAGTAAACCAGAGTCACGCAATAAATTAAATGAAAAAAAATGTCCACCGAAATTGTGAAAATCGAAAAATTGGAGTATCGAGCCATCATCAAGTACCTGTATTTAAAAGGGTTAAGAGGTAAGCAGATTTACGAAGATATGCTTAATACCCTTGGTGATCAATGTCCTTCGTATGCGACCGTTCAAAAGAGGTAAATTTTCCATTGAAGATGATGACCGATCGGGAAGGCCAGTTTCTGTGTCAGTCCCCGAAAATATCGATGCAGTTCATGACATGATTTTATCAGACCGTCGAATTGGGCTAAAACGGATATCTGAAGCACTGAATATTTCATACGAACGCGTTCATCATATGGTTTACGTCAATTTGGACATGAGAAAAATTGCTGCAAAATGGATCCCCAAATGTTTGAATGTTGACCAAAAGCGTGCAAGGGTAGAAGCATCGCGTTCGATCTGTGCTCGATTTGAAAACGATGTAGACTTCTTAAACCGAATTGTTACTATGGATGAGACTTGGGTACATTTCTACGATCTAGAAACAAAGCAACAATCGATGGAATGGCGACACTCTGGTTCTCCAAGACCTAAGAAGTTTCGTGTCCAAAAATCTGCTGGAAAAGTTTTTGCTTCAGTTTTTGGGATTGCCATGGAGTAATCATGATTGATTTTTGGATAAGGGTAGAACAATAACTGGAGATTACTATTCGACATTACTGACCACTCTACGGGAAAATATTAAAGAGAAAAGACGCGGAAAGCTATCCAAAGGTGTTTTGTTTTTGCAGGACAACGCCCCTGCACACAAATCTCATGTTGCCATGCAAAAATTCGTGATTTAGGGTTTGAATTACTAGAACACCCCCCTTATTCACCCGATTTGGCTCCGTCCGACTATCACCTCTTTCCTCAACTGAAAAAAAGTTTAAAAGGTCGTACATTTTCTTCCAACAAGGAGGTAATAGAAGCTGTGGAGGTCTGGTTTGCAGAGCAAGAAGAAACATTTTTTTTGAAAGGTCTAGAGACGTTGCAGGTTCGCTGTAATAAATGTATCCAATTAAGAGGAGAATATGTTGAGTAATAAAATATTTTGACATTGAAATTTTGTTTGGTTCTATAGTAGGCTAAGATTTTTTCAATATACCCGTACGCAAGTTATATTCGTCCTCTTCGTGTTACCAGTTTGGGAGCAGGTACGCATGCCTATTTTGGGATCTTCACCCCTAGCACGTTTCTGCACATTTTCGAACTATGGATCAACGAACATGTATTTAACTTTTGTTGGAGGGGGTGTTGCCATGTTATTTTTCGTCTGAGCATTATTATTAGATACCTCTTGGCTGTTGACCTACTATCTCCATCAGTAAACCTACTTTCTTCATTTTGTGACTCAGTCTCTTCTAAGCCTACCTGCAAAATAAAAAACAGTAATTTATCGTTTTAAAAACTTTTGTTACCTATTGATTTAAGTGATGTCACTTTATTCGTGAATTCTAGTAATGCTAATAATAAATAATAATGAGAATCATAGTAATAGTGTGCTAAGTGTACGTTATTTCACTGTTTATATAGTATGTAAAATATATTTTCATTTTTATTCTAGTTGCCGCACACACAGCAGAAGTGGTTGGAGACAGCCGACGAATACGAGAGAAAATGGAATTTTCCTCATCGCGCAATGGACGTGAGACACTGTGTTTGTAAAATGCCCTATAAATACCGGAAGTGACTACTTTAATTATAAATCATTCTTCAGCATTGTTCTTTTTGCTTTAGTAGATGCAGATTACTGTTTTCTCTACGCTGATGTAAGCTGTCAAGGTCGCTTATCAGATGGCTGTGTCTTTCGAAACACAATTTTTTTTCAAAAGTTGGTGAATGGTGCTGCAAATTTTTCTAACGCGTGCAAGCTTCCAGGTAGAGTAATAAAACTTCCTTACGTCATCGTGGCGGACTACGCATTTCCTCTTAATACTCACATAATGAACCCATATTCTGGACAACATACGAAAGGTTCAAATAAGCATATTTTCAATTACAGATTATCAAGAGCGCGGCGTATAGTGGAGAATGCATTTGGAATAGTTTCTTCTATATTTTGAGAGTTAAGAAAGCCCATGCTACTAGAGCCATCGAAAACCCAGATAATTGTTATGGCTTGTGTACATCTTCATAACTACTTACGGAAAAGCTCTACTTTTAAGCAAATCTACTTTCCTCAAGGGATATTTGACAATGAAGAAAATAGACAGATTATCCCTGGGCTATGGAGAAGCGAGGTTCCGACTTCTACATCGTTTATACTATTAACAAACATTCTACGACGGTCAACCCAGGCTGCTTACAACATAAGAGATGAATTAACGGCATATTTCAACTAGGCATAACTTTTGTGGCAAAATAACTACCAGTGATAATAGTGATGTAGATTAACATACTATGTTATCAGTTCTTCATTAAAATATGCTAATCAACTACTCAATTAAAATGAATAATGGGTTAATAATAATTATTAATGTTTTTTACTTACCTCTGTATTGATTGTTGATTTTGGCTTATATTTGGTGTTCAAAAATTCAAAGGTTTTGAATGCAAACCACAGAGAAATTGAGTCGACATCACCAACATCTAATCCAGTTTTTCTGGGAGTTGCAAGCCTCTGACGCACTTTTCGGTAGTTGCAGCAAGCTGGTTATTGTTTTCTTCAATTTTGACATACCAATCTCTAGTTCTTCAGAAATGGCTAGCTAGTTTATTTTTTTGGCGTTATTTCATAAATTTGTGGCTGGGACCCACAAAATAAGGTGCTGTTTATATATATTTATTAATTTTAAACTGAGATAATTAGTCCACTCCATCGTTGACGAGAAAACACTAACTGATTCAATCAGTACCGTCCACATAGCTTGCGTTTCTTGTGCAAGTTCTTTAATGTACCGACACTAGGCGGATCCTCTCATCTGGCTCCGCTGCGATGGCTTGTTCTGACTTGCTCTCACGTCTACACTACTTAAAGTCTTGCAAGTATCGCGAGACGAGCATGGTAGTCTGATGCACTATAAAGCTGAGCGCGAGTGCTAACACAGATTTGAAAGGCGTATTGTACTACGCTACTACTGTAGTGTAGTAACGAGCATAGACACTCAATACTTGATGCGGTTGTATCTAAACTGTCATTTTAGTCTATTTATTTACATATAGTATGACGTCGTTGAGTCAGCAAGGTCTTTGTTTATATTCCGCATTGTTAGGAAATAGTGATGCGGTTATTATGGGGTCGCTGAGAGGACCTTTATATGGGTCCCTTCTTAGTTGATTGCCGATAAGGTATGCTGTCGATTTATAAGACAAAGATAAGCAAAAATATAATTAGTAATTGATTTTTTCTTTGTTGAGGAGGGGCATCAAAAACCACTATGACGTTTTTCCAGGCAACGTTTCGTGCAGCAATATGTGCACTTCTTCAGGCCTCTGTTTATCAAAAAGAATACCTTTAACGGTAAGTTATATACATATACATCATATCCTTGACATATTAATCTAAATTATAGGTGATTGACTCGACTACTTACTTGTAACGTACAAATTATACAGATAGACCGAGTTTGGGATTCTCGACAAATGTAAATTAAAATAGGAGAGAGAGAGAGAGAATAAACAAATAATTATTTCATTGAACCCGATAAAAATTCGTATTGAAGGTAATTGTACAACGGCTAGGTCACTAAAGTGCGGGAGGCGTGTGTTCAAGATATTAGTCAAGATACTGAAAGGACCGTCTTAAATATTGGTTGTCAAAGCCCGGCGCCACTATCTTTTCATCAAGAGATGTTACATTTCCGCAAGATAGAACGGTTAATGTACTCGTACTTAGGGCTATAATAAAATACTCGCACTGAAAACAAGTCACAAATTAAGTTTATTTTACGACATAACAATAACACAATTTGCACAAATACAAGAAAACGCAACACGTAACGGGTTGACGTCGCAGTACCCGTTTCTAATTGGGCGCACTAAAGTTACGACGCAGTCAGCGACAGGCTGATCTTTGTATATGTTCGGCGGCAAGGTCAAAGTCGATTTTTAACTGATTTTCGTCACCAAAGTAACAGTTAAACACAATACCTTATACAACCCTGGTAGGTAGCTACGAAGGCAGATACGAAGCGGGTGTGGTTGACGAGAAGGCTCGTACGGTTTCTAGAATTGGGTGCCGTCTTCAACACTCACAACTTGCATAACGAAAACAAGGTAGCAATTTTACCCAGACAAAGAATTTTGTGGTAGTTGTAATGTCGTTGTAATAATTTCGTCTCCGTATTTTTGTGTCCGTATTTTTGTGGTTCGTATTTTCGTATCCGTATTTTCGTGGTCCGTATTTTTGTCTAAAAGAGAAACAAAGAAGATGTCATCCCCAACCGCCTAAACGCACACGCCAAACTACTTACGGTGTTCGAATGCAGATCATCCCTTACGACCTATAGTCTCATGCATTGAGCACCCACGTATCATTTATCAAAATTTATATCAGACATACTCACTAATATTTTACACATTTTCATTCATAGCATCAAAAACTTATATGAATTAATAGATGCCATACAAGATACAACAATACCATCCAATTATAAAATAATTTCATTTGATGTGAACTCTTTATTTACAAACATCTCTAAAGAATTAACAATAAACTTAATAATGATATAAAAGTATTCACGACACTAGATTTAACATTCTTTACACACATTGTAGAGTTTTTGTTTGATGCAAGTTACTTCACATGTAATCAAAAAAATATACTTGCAAAAATTTGGAACAGCAATGGGCAATCCTGCTTCCCCTATTTTAGCAAACTTAATAATGCACGATTTACTTTTTTATATGTTCGTAACAATTTATTGCTTGAACCTGTTTTTATGATAAGTTATGTTGATGATGTAATCACTTGCATCTCTGAAGATGAAATACATAATATTCTTAATATTTTTAACAAATACAATCTACATTTAAAATTTACGTACGAAATTGAAAAGATAATTTATTACTCTTTTTAGATGTGAGGTTGATTAAAGATCAAGACACAAACAAATTATTAACTGACTGGTATTTTAAACCCATGGCATCCAATAGGACTATCAATTATTTATCAAACCACCAACAGCACAAAAAAAATAAACATAGTTAAATCTATGAAAAACAAAATAACAAAACTAAGTAGTCCTAAATATCTCTCTAAAAATCTAACCTCTCTAAAAAAATATACTGAAAAATAACAATTATCCTACTAACATTATTAACAGAATCTTATACTATAATTATAACACTAACACACCATCACCAATTAATCCCCTTAATTTTCAATAACTAACTAAAATATTAATATTCCTAAGATTAAACACTATCCATTACTAAAATACTAACTCCACATAGCTACATACAACACCAATACTATTTACAACATTTTCTACACACAATTAAAAGACAAGACAGACATTCTTGACAAACACAATGTAGTGTATAAAATAGACTGTCTTGACTGCAATAAATGCTATGTTGGCCAAACCAAACAAAAAACATGTAATAGGATAAAAAATCATAAGTACGATTGCAAAAACAAAAAACCAGACTCTGCGTTAGCCGTACACCATATTGAGATGGGTCATAATTTTAATTTTGATAATCCTACGATTTTAAATGTAGAAAGTAATTATAAAAAACGTCCATAATAAGATGTAACAATGATATACATTTAATCACAAAATAAAATAACAAATGAATTCTATTACATATTGTTATCTACACAAAATTGTTCGTTTCTAGTATAGAGGGTGTTTTATTAGAGATATTTAATTACGAAATTAATTGTTAATGTTTTAGTGTAATTCCCATGTCTTTGTTATCACTTATTAAGTGCGGACTATCTATTTGTCAAGTAAGTAGTTGAGTCAATCACCTAATATTTAGATTAATATATTAAGGATATGATGTATATGTATATAACTTACCGTTAAATGTATTCTTTTAATAAACAGAACCCTGAAGAAGTGCACATATTGCTGCACAAAACGTTGCCTGGAAAAACGTCATAGTGGATTTTTGGTGCCCCTCCTCAACGAAGAAAAAATCAATTACTGATAAATTATAGGAGGAAATATCTACCTTTCATCAAAAATATAATGTTTTTTGCGGTCATATTTTCTTGCTTAATTTGTTAAGTTGAAAAGTGTACTCACCTACCACATATTGTAATTGTGTGTGGCGTTCTTATCGGGAAGATGTGTTTCCGTGGTGTTGCCTTCTATGTAAACTGGTTTGACGAAGTCGATTTGCAGTTCCTTGTCTGTAATGTTATGGTTTTGTGTTCGATTTTTATTACGGAGAATGATCCCTTGTTAATATCTGTTCAAGGGGTGATTTGGCTGCGTTGCGGCGAACGAATATCTAATTGACGGTTTGCAAGTCTTTGAATATGAATGTGTTTAGTTTCGGCTGTTGTGCTTAATTCTCGAAAATAGTGCCCTAATTCCTTAATAAAATTGATAGAATCTGTCGAGGGTACCTGCTTAGTATTAAAATTTTTCAAGGGGTTTATTTGTATCGCGGTGTACAAGTTTGGCTGCAGATTATTGCAAGCTCTTCCTCTGTGATAATCGTAAGCCTAGTAGAATGGTGGGCAGCAGTTGCTTTTCTTGGGGGAATCGGATGGCAGTTTTGAGGTAGCGGCTTAAACATTTCACCATTCCAATTGTTTCTGGGTGATATGCCGTTGTTTGTAAATAAATGGTATCAAGAGGTCTATTGAATCGTTAAAACAATTATGACTCAAATTGTCGTCTTTGGTCGGTTGTAATTCTTAAAGAAACATCGGCGCGTGTGGTTTGTATATTATGCGCGTAATTGGTTTAGTTTTGATGTTTTCAATTATGTAAACTTTAAGCCAGCGGAAAAATCTGGAGGGATTATGTGCTCGGTGCCGGCGGGCATTGTGTACGTTAATATGGCAGTTGTTGACGTTGTAACGTTAGTGGCGGTCTTTTTTCCGTTTATTTTGTGTGGGTATTAAAAAAATTTGACTTTTAAATGCGATTGTGCTACCTAGACTTGGCTGGCTTGTATTTTCTTCGTGTAGAAAACACAGAAGTCTTTTGCAGCAAAGCGGAGGATTATGACGATGAGTATACGACGGTTACTGTGTAGAGTGTTTCTACGGTTGCCCTGCTGTTAGCGTTTTGTAAGATGATTTTTTCTTTTGATATAGATTCTTCCATCCTTTGTATGTGCGCTGGTTACTCACATTCCAAGTTTGCTACTGTTTTATTTGATGATCGTAGTACTATCATGGAGATCACAATGCTTGTCAATAAGTAGAATGCTTTGACATCTGCGCTGCTATTAGTCTATGGCAGAATGATTTCTTGAAATGCTGGTTGTCTTCTGATTGTAAGCACCACTTTGGGGTTACTACTTGGGGCGTCATAAGAGTTTATAGACACTGCTTGTGGTTTCAAAAGGAAAATAAATGTCAACGGTTGATTAAGGGGTCACTGACCCCATACGAGTTTTACTCATAAAGTGACCTTTTTTAAAATATCGGCTTACAAACACTTTCTTAGATCGGATCTTGGATTTACCTTCAAATATTTTCCAAATATTGTTTTGGTATAAGGAAAGTTTTTTGAATTACAAATAAATGTTTTAAATTTTGTTCTCTGTAATGATCTTTACGCAATAGCAACAAATTTTAATGGTGGCGTTGATAGAGTTTGACAAAGTAATGCCACTGGGTGCAATAATGAATTTCTCCAAGAATTTTCTCCTTATTCTGAAACTGGTCTTATTAAACTGCAGTTTAATATAGTTAATTAAAAAAACTCAAACTGTTGTTTTCTCTAACAGATGTAACAGAATTTTTTTGTCATATACTTTAAGGACATCGTTCTTTATATCCAAATGAAAATCACGTACCGAGATAAAAATGTATAAAACACGCGCGGTTTAATCAATCCTTTAATATTATTCCTTCCCGACTATTTTCCAAATCTCATGTGGGTTTTATAGTACTTAATGCTTTATACGGTAGGCAACCAAACGTACTTCTCACATCAATAGTAATTTTCGTTGCAGTTTTCTTTCTATCTTAAAAGTTTGCGTTGTTCAGATGTTTTTAAACGTGCTTCTTTAGGTTCATTGTTTATTTGGAAACCCGTTATTTCAACAACGTTTGACAAATGTCGTAAGTTTATGCGTTAATATAAAATCAACATGTGGCCATATCACTTCCAGAATTTTTTTATCTATGTGTTCTGCATTTTAGACAATTTATATCTAAAAATTTTGCTGCTGTAAATCCTTCGACCTGGTATTCTTGTTACCAATATTTACCTAAGCAACAAATTCAAGGAAACTATCCATTATTTGTTATCGCCACTATTATCAATACAGCCGTATACTATATTTTACGTGCAACCATTACATTAAAATCGATACCGATATACTCAGTTATCTTCAGAGATTTTTCCTCTTTATTTAATTGTACAGTAAAACTGTTTTCAACTTACGTAGCGTCTTTTGTGCATCTGCGTAACGTTATTAAAATTACAAATTGACTTGAAAAGATCAGTTAAACATTCTGTTTAACGTTTGTAAACTCGACAATTCTTCCAGTAGTTTAGCAATTTGTTTTTTTTTGTTGTTTGTGCTTATTTAAACGTTTTCGTGTATGGATAACAAGTGTATTCAATTATTATTAGTAGGTTTCTACACTATAAACCCCCCATAGAATATGGTTTTATAAGAATAAATTCTCTAGTATCTTTAAAAGTTTGTTTTTGTTTTTCTTAAGTCCTACCACTAGGGAATAATTACTAAGATCAGGTAGGTGGCGCCCGGTGCAGATTTAGAAACCTTTACTTTTATTTTTTGTTTTATCCCTGCAACTCAATCTACGAGCTAAAGGTAGTTTCTGAACTGCTTCATCAATATTAAACTTTTTTTTTATTTTTTTGTTCTATGTATATTTCAACAACCAACCGAAAACGAAAGGAGAAGAATAGTAACTAATGCAACAACTTACCTGATCAAGAAGATCAATGTCACACAAAGATTGAAATTTGTGACAATTTAAGTTTACTTTTAATTTTAATTTTTTAATTTATAATTGATTATTAAAGGAAGATCAATAATAATAAAAAATAAAACTTTTTTAAAGTTATACTCGAATTAAGAAATCGTTTTCTATGACATTAAATAAATGTAATGTGTATTTATTTGTTCTCAAAACTAATAATTAATTGTGATTATATTTATTGTACGTCGTAAATACGAAAAAGTATACTTTTTGGCTGTCTGCGCAAGCACGATTTAACGGTAAAATGAATCTTTGTTAACATGCACGAGTCAAGTAATCTATGGTGGAAAGCGTCGACTTACATCTATCTAATTACCTTTATTTAAGACTCAAAACCATTTTAGTAAACACAAATTTAATTTAATTAATAGTGTTTATTTTAATTTTTTTTGTCTAAATTAAAGATACCGCTTGTAAAGTCATTAGCACGGAAAACACTACACACTAAATCATCTACTTTTTTACAACTGCTATTATGTATGTTCTTTCTTTATTTAATGTTTTTATATTAAAACAGTATCGTCCCTGTAAATAAATTTGGATCCAAATCTAATTACTCAATGTTATATCTGTTAACTTCGTATTTAAAACTGCAATTTCGCATCGGCATATTTCAAATTTATTTTTAATTTTATAATTCACATGTTTTTCTTATTTTTTGTTTACTTAAAAGTTTGTTTGTATAATAAATCTGTTTCTTTATATTAATTTTGTGTGAATGTAGACCAAATCAAAGGAAACTCTGTCCGTTTGTCTTGCATCTAATCTCAGCAAATCTCATTGTAGAAAAAATTTAGAAACACTTACTTTAAAAGTGAATGACATTTTAAGTAATAAAAGTATGAAACAAGAGATGCCACAAGTGTATCAAAATACTATTACTGTTATTATTTTTAAAATTAAAAATTAAAGTGTAACAATGTATTTTCTTTCATTCGACGTGCCTCATATTAATGCATTTCACTTTGATCTGTTAGTAGTGGCCATGTTTGACTTTTTAGTGCAAAATCAAGGAATTTATTTTCAATTATTCTCCGCATCGAGAATCATCCTATTTTTTCTTTAGCTTATCTTGCTTCCAAAGCCCTGGTTTTGTTGGAATATGGTTAAATTTTATAATATTTCGCTTGGTCACTGTAAGTACTTTCTCAAACCACGCCAATTTTGTTTTACATGTACGCCTCCTTTTTTTATTTGCAAACTTCAGTTTACGCTACGATTTACCTTACTGCTTACACCATTGTATAAGCTACTGTTTGGAGCTACTTGCTAGACGACTTCCTCTACAGTCGTATGAGCTGTTTTCTTTTTTGTGGAGTAATGTTTATTCAAAGGCCTAACTACACGGTAACCAATATGCTATCTTTCCCGACGGCGATCCAGCATTTTAAGAAAGCACGAGTGTTTGGGTCGTACACTTTGCGAAGTGTTAACGGTAAAAACATGCCGGTAAGTTCAAACAGTCGCAAGTAGCATTAAAGCTGTGTTTACCAAAGCAAGAAGATTACGCAAATCATCGTCCTGCGTACTAAAACATTAGTTAGTTTTAAGCCGTGTTGCCTTATTGTGTATATAAAAGTAAACGTAATTTTGATTGTGATAATTGTATTGTTATATCGTCGATTGAGTACCGACAACTTATGCCGGAAACAAAGTTTATTTGTGTTTTTGTCATACCAAAAATCACGTGTGTAAATATAACTATTGTTTTTAGGGTTACAGCTGTTTTAGTTGTTAGATTTTATTGGCCTCTCAGATTCATGTTTTTCTACGTACAGTGCTTCTTTTAAAGGTCAAACAAGTGGCGCTAAAAATTATCAAACAAGAACGTTAATTTGGTTCCGTATCCAATAAATTTTGTTTTCTCAACCAACGTGCCATCGACGTGTTTAGCTAGCCGTGTTGGGTACAAAACTTATCTATTGGTTTGTAATCAATTTTTATTATTTTCTTTATCGAGCAATGCTAAAACTACAACAAACTTTTGGCCATTTACTACTGTATCAATATTAATTGTAATTAATTACCTTACAAAAAAAATAATTTTGGTTAACATTTTTTTAATCACAATTAAAAAAGTAGTAAGTATATTTGATGGTGGTGCCGTTAAACTCTGTACGAGTTTGTTTCACTAAATGATGTGTTCCTTAACAAATTATCTAATAAATATAAAAAAAGAACAAATAAAACATCACAAAGAATACATTTTATATCACATATTCTTGATTAGGTGGAGAAATTTCAATTCTATTAATAATTTAACAAAGCTGTTCCTTTTTTTTACTTTGTACATTAATTTAATAAATAGAAATCGATCAAGACTTAAATTAAAGAATTTTTCTTCTGTTCCACTAATCTTTAAATTATTACAGTATATTATTAAGTTTGTTCAAATTAGAATGAAATAAAACGTTAACAAAATTTTAATTAGTAGGTACATTATAAAACACAATAGAGTCGAAGCAATTAGCAAAACTAATTGAATTAATCTTTATGAAAACTAAATCTTTTAAGCCGTGTATAATTTGATAGTACGTTTTGTACTTACATGTCTAATTGTATCTTTCATAAAGTTAACATCAGCCTTGGTGGTTTACATAACTTAAAGGAGGTTCGTGTTCAGTAATTTTATATCCATTTATTATTGTTCATGTGCTATTTAATTAAAGCTTAATCTCCTATCTCTATTTCTTTGAGAAACAACGCATATGGGTTTGTCTAAAATATTTATTTGTGTGTTAACCCTGACCATCCCTTTCGTAAGTTAAAAATAGATTTACTTTCTATAATTTTTTTCTTATTTATTTGTTGGTTAACAATGTTTTTTTTTCAGAAAGGACCTTTAGGATAATTAATAAAACGTAAACGCACTCGGTTGACCTAAAAAAAAAGTAACGGGGTTAAGGAAAGGGTTGAGTTTTGCATACGCCCGATTACCTTCAGGATATATAATTTATCCATACACACACATAAAATAAATTGTTCTACAGTTTACCCGAAAATTCCAAATAGTAATTAAAAGGTTTATTGAAAAAACAGAACTGTGAAAATCTGCGTTAACAAATTTATATTATTAAAATTGTAATAATTTTGGTTAAGTATTTAACTTTTAACAATAAAACTATTCTAATTAATCAATAAAAATGAACCGGTTTGCAAGAATGTGTAGTTTAAAATAAGAGTAGAAACTGCATCTTTTATCGATTTTACGTTTTGGGCGAACCAAAACTCAGGTAAGATAGGAACACGGAGAATACAACCATTAATTGAAAAATTTGGGGAAATAAGCAACGCACAGGAATAAAATGTACCAAAAAATTGCCCCGACATGTAGATGGCTCAATTTAACACTGTTCTTTTTATTATTTGTGCAACTGACGTAATAGCATTCGTTTTCTGTTTCCTTTAGGTTTAGTTAATTAGTAGTTTAGTTTGTTAATTTGTATTTTTTTAAATTTAAATAAACTAGAAAAAAAATGAGCAAAAAGTTGTAGCAGCTTAAATAAACAAACGTTTTCTTACATTTTCTGAAAGAAAGTATAATTTGGGTTGCCGATCATTTAGTTGAGCCAAAATTACCCAAATTAAATTAGAAGAGTTTAGGTACACTCATGAAATTTAAAACTTGGACACCACAATTTCTATAAACAAAAGTTTGCACATTGTGAAGCGGGCTTAAGGGTATCATTTACAATTCTAACAGCAGGTAGTCTCAGCAGGGGTTATCTTATAGAAGGACTGTAGAATGAATCATTACACTAAGCACGTTTTAGAAAATAGGTAATTTACGTTGCTTACTTAATTTTTTCTTTAAAGAATATATTTGAAGGTATCGCTAATTAAACACCATAGCTCGATTAATTATCGAATCAAAATTTTGTTTAGGAAATGTTTACAAAATAAAATTAGAAATAATTTTGATTTAAAAACGTCTACAAGCAATAACTTTTAAATTAAATCAAAAACTAAACATGGTTATTTGGGTTGACTGATTATTACTTATTTTTAAATAAATCTAACCTACTAATTATTGTAAGTTATTAAAAAAAATCATTAAACTCTCTATTCATAATATTTAGTCCTTACAAAATGTATATTTTATGACGTTTCATTTTTTTCTGTAGTTAATATAAAAGTGAAAATAAAAACTAAGGCAATTCTTATTGTCAACGTATATATTTAGTTTTTTGACAAGAATTTATTACATAATTATAATTAAGATACCAAGTTATAGTTTAAAATTAAATGCTTTTTTTAAATGGTTAAATTTACATATCCCTTTCTTCCCCAGCAATATAATATCTTTCCCATACAATCAATCCTTAGTAATTCCCTTGTTTTCGATACCAGATTCGACCCACTTTTCGTAATTAAACTCTTTTCTGCCGGTACAAGTTTTTCACCAATTCCACGAAATTCTTAACAACAAAATACTTAAAAAGTTAATTCAACGACCACTTTTTTAAGTATGTAAAAACTACTTGTTAAAAAATTGTCTGGATAAAACACTTCGACTGAAGGTTTCATAATAGTTTCCAAAATATCTAAATACGCAGCAGAATCAAGACGTCCATCGATAGCCCAACAAACTCCTGGACCCTGCGCGCTAACCCAACCCCACACATTCACAGAAAAATCACCACTTCGTTTTTTAGGACATATGTGATTATTTTCGTAACGAGTTTCTTCCATTCTAAAAACTTTTAGTGGTCCATCGTTGCGGCTATTGAACGTTTTTTCGTCGCTAAAAATCACTCGATTCCAAAATTTCAAAGGTTCGTTTACATATCGCTTTGCAAATTCCAGACGACGTCTCATATTTTCGTCACTGATAACTTCTTTTGCAGCAGCATTAGACTTCTTTATTCTCATCTTCTTTAATCTTTTTTGTGCAGTTATACGGCATCCGGGAAAATGTGTATCTGCTATAGCCCTGTAGTATGTAGCAAATGGTTGTTCTGTTACGTAATGAAACAACTCGAGATTTTGAGCACGTGTAGATACTTTTAGCTCGAATACTTGCTGTTATCCGAAGACAACAAGGGCCAAATTTTATACCAGTAAACCGTAATGCACTAATTGCAGCCATTGATAGCGTCAATGAGCAGACGCCTCCAAGAATGTATCAATAATAATGGAGGTCACACCCATTATTGATTTCTTATATTTATTTATATAGTAATACCTTTATTTAAAAAAAAGTTTTCATTTAATTTTAAACTATAACTTGGTATCTTAATTATAATTATGTAATAAATTCTTGTCAAAAAACTAAATATATACGTTGACAATAAGAATTGCCTTAGTTTTTATTTTCACTTTTTATATTAACTACAGAAAAAAATGAAACGTCATAAAATATACATTTTGTAAGGACTAAATATTATGAATAGAGAGTTTAATGATTTTTTTTAATAACTTACAATAATTAGTAGGTTAGATTTATTTTAAAATAAGTAATAATCAGTCAACCCAAATAACCATGTTTAGTTTTTGATTTAATTTAAAAGTTATTGCTTGTAGACGTTTTTAAATCAAAATTATTTCTAATTTTATTTTGTAAACATTTCCTAAACAAAATTTTGATTCGATAATTAATCGAGCTATGGTGTTTAATTAGCGATACCTTCAAATATATTCTTTAAAGAAAAAAATTAAGTAAGCAACATAAATTACCTATTTTCTAAAACGTGCTTAGTGTAATGATTCATTCTACAGTCCTTCTATAAGATAACCAGTGCTGAGACTGCCTGCTGTTAGAATTGTAAATGATACCCTTAAGCCCGCTTCACAATGTGCAAACTTTTGTTTACAGAAATTGTGGTGTCCAAGTTTTAAATTTCATGAATGTACATGTATGCGGTGTCCGTTGGTTAAGTACCAGAGTCAATACCTTAATTCAGGATTTGTGGCTTTTCTTTGCGTTGATTTGGATTGCTTTCTACAAAGGAGTGGTTACAATTTGATAATTACAATAGGTGCTGCCGAATGTTCCATCCCGCCCACCTCAGCTGGTAACAATTTTTTTCAAACACGTCACCTTCTTCGGAGTCAATCTTTTAAAAAAAATTAGGTAATTGTCAAGGTCATTGGTTATTGAACGTAATAAGAAATTAACAAAGCAGTGTGCGCGTGTAAGACAAGAGTGTATTACGTTAAAATAGTGTAGAAACTGAATTCAAGACCTAAAACAGTCCGTGAAAGTCAAAAAAATGATTTGTTAGGGAAAAACGCTGATTGCATTGAAGGTTATGATTAGGTAAACATTTAACGACTGATTATTTTATGGCGCAACAAATGCAAGAAGAATGCGTAAATGGGAAGATTAATGGATCGTTTTCCCAGTTAAAACAAGTAAATGCAATTAATTCCGGTTAATTAATATCCGAATTACAGGAAACTAGCCGTAATTATTATAGTTACCGAGAGGTACGGGTAGATGCAATCCAAAAAATGAAAAACTTAGCGCAAATCGGCGCCTAAATCTTCTTCTTTCGTTTGTCCGTGTTAAATAAACGACGGCAAAATCATAAAAAATTAGAAAGAGGCGATAGAGGTGACGTCACAAATAACGTCAACGATTTGTAACGGTTGCAGTTCACAAATAAATAAAATAAAAATCAAGTGACGGCTCTAGCTATACAACCTAGAAAAAAAAGAGTGAACAATAATATCTGGCTTGAAACAGCGTACTAAATTCGTGGAAGGTCCCGTATTTGTAAGCGTTAGCACAGCAGTATCTGGCTTAGTCGGTGAGTTAGGGAGGACCTTAAAGGAACTGAAAGGATAAACTGCTGCGTTACGAAGCGCCGCCTGTTGGGTAACAGAGAGTAATAAAACCGACCAACAGAAATTCAATACGTTTTACGTAAGGTCTACTACACTACAACGAACACAAATTAAAGAGACAAAAGACATATAAATATAACAATTAAAATTTAAAATATTAGAAGAATCTGAAAGAAGCGAGAGATTCTGTTGCATGAAACTTGCGTGCATCAGCAACAATCAAATAATTAGAGTTTGCGAGCAAGAATGTATCAATTCAGGTAAGTTTTTGTTTGATACACCCCAAATTAAAGTTAGCGTACCAATTTAAGATTGGTGATTAAGGAAACTTGACGTACACAGGTCACTTACACTCAGTGACTAGGATTACACTCGGTCTAATACGGAACATAGCTCCCGTTAACTCAAAAGGCCTTTTGTTTTAGCTTTACCCACTTTAATTACAGCGCCCCAACTCTGAGGGAGCTAGTGCAAACAAAACCGAACGTCGGTGGATGGAGACTACCCCGAATAACAATTTGCTTATACGCTAGGGATTCAACCGCTTAATGTCACGTGTACTTGAGTTCCGAATGCATACAAAGTAAATAGGTTTCTTAAACAATAAACTTATCTGTGTACTGATGCAATGTAGTTCTGATAAAGAAGGTTCTTGCTAACGACAGCCAATTGACAGCTACTAGAAGATCATTAGGATTTCCCTTAGGAGAATGAAACGACAAAGTTCTGAAAGCAGATCTTTTCTTTCGTAATAGCAGAAACGCAGCGTGCGCGACTCACAACCGTTAGAGTATAATTGGCCGTGCAGCTCCGAGATAGGCGTCAGCGTGGTAGCCGGCACGTTTTGTATAGCGAAGGATTACCAATTGCTCGTTCCAGCGCCCCCAGGAATTATTCAGACCGTAAGATATGAGTAGAGTATGAGGTCAAGACACGTGCTAAAGCATACGTTGTAATTAGAAATTAACACAACCACTAAACGAACCAAACAAATAGCAAAAGAAAACACTTACGGCGAAAATCTGTCGGATTTATATTTCCACACTAAATTAACTTGCAATTATTAAAACCACATTGATATTTTACTTGTAATTTTTAGCTTCGTGAAGCACCGACAACCGCCCAATAAAGAAGAAACAAATCACAAAATGTCCGGCCCTTGTTTTGATTAATATTCCCAATAAACCAATCCACTAATGAGAAAAATTGTAGCATGCGCGGTAAATTTAATTTTTGTCGCAACGTGCAACTCCCGCGATCTACGTCTGGGTTCGAGTATTTTGAACCGTAACAGATTACTAAAAAAATTTAAAATGACGCGAAAAATTTTAAATGGGAGTGCCGAAATAAGATTATAAACAATAAACAAAGTAACAAGTTTACCGAATAAGAATAAATATTCAAATAATTAAAGAAAAGATGAATTTTAATACGTAACCAAGTTGGTGTTCGTTCGAAATAATTAAAATTAAAGTGCATGTGCCACAAACATTTAATAAAAGGCTAAGGGGTGAGAAAGAAGTCCTCAACAACTAGCAGCAGTAAAGATTCGACTAAAGTACCTAGTTAATGACCAGGTAACCTAAAAAAGACAAAACAGCAAACAAGAAAAAACAATTTAATCACGCTATTTGCAGTAATGACCAAGGTTTGTTTAATATTGTAGTAGTTTAGTTTAGTTATTAGTCCACTTTTGTAAAATAATTTCATTGCACACAAAAAAACCACTTGTTGTACTATCAAGAGACGTTGAATCATACGAAAACACGTGTTTGCAAAATTTGAAGCGCGGTTGCACGATGTCAATTTATAACAAACGCTCTTTTAATTTAATTTTTATGTTTGAGTGTGTATAAATAAAAAAATTGTCGTTATTTAGGGTTTGATTTCATTTGTTGGTGACATCGTGAGATCTAGTCAATGTGTAGTGATAAAGAGAAAAACTATTATTATTCCTAAAAAAAATTTGTAGAGAATTAAGTATTGTTTGAAAGTTAAACTACTCACATACTACGTTTACTTGCTGAAATTAAAACCTTGAGATTTTGAGACAAGTTTAATTTGAATGAATTGCAAAATAAAAAAAAGTTATGAATGTATCAATTCACTAAAGTTTGATTTTTATGACGAATGTGTTTTAGTGGCAGAGGCGATAGCCGAGGCAAATAAAACACGTGAATCATAAAAAAGAATTTTAGTGCCGAGGTTTTATATTATATTTTTCTAAATTTCCAAAATTTGAACAAAATCTGACAGTTTCATAACGTTCTTTAAGTAGAAAATGTAATCAGCTGTTTTCTTTTTTACGTGAAAGGTTTACACCGCGCATGCGCGATTTTAAAATTTACAAACATTTTACCCATTCCTACCGGCGAAAATGTAAAGTAAATAATCGTCGTATAATCAATTACTTTAGTACCGATTTTATTACTTTAATGCCGATTTTTTGTACTTTAAAGCTGTTCTCTCACGGAGCTATAAAGTTTATGTAAATTTATCTCGCTTATTTTTAGAAATGTTTTCCTGATTTTGCACAAACATATAGCTAACATTATTATTTATGTCGTGCAGAAGCTATTTTTTTTTATTTTTGTCTTCGTTGTATTTAATTTAATTAAAACGTAAAATAATAGAAAAATGGATTTTCTTATAATCCCATATTTCGACTCTTGCGCGAAATAGATAATAATTTTCTGACAATCCTATTTTTTTTAATTTTTACTTAAAAATCAATGAGAAAAATTAACATTAAGTAAACGGTAAATACTGAAAACTCTTGGAGAATTGTGAAATGAATGTACTCTCGGGCGAATTTTTCTGAGCGCAACAGGCCAGACTTGGAAGCCGATTAATATTAATAGATAAATAATATATTGTTGAATTGTTGATGTCAATTTTTTGTACATTACGTGCATTTTAAACAGTTTTAGAAACAGAAAAACAACAAATAGCTATTTATGTAACACGAAATAAAAATAGTGAACCGCCTACTAGAAATCTGAAATTGTTCTGAGTGATAGAACAGCCTTAATGACGATTTTATTATTATTATTTTCTTAATCACAGCCCAAAACCATCTCAATACATTTTAAAAAATTGTGTTTTTTCACACTTGTTTTTTTGTTTAGTTTGTTGTTTTTTTGTTTTTTTTTTTTTTCTCTTTTTTTTTCTACCCGTTTCCTCCTTTCCCTTTTTTTTTTGTGGTTGTTTCTTCTCCTCTTCCGTTTTTGTTTGAATTAAAATTTTCGAGGTTTTTTCTCTTATTCTTCTTTTATTCTGCTGTACTGCCATACCTCATGAGCCACCCTGTTATTCCAAGTTGAAAGCTTTTGTTTTCTTTTGGAAATTGGGAGCAATTATTGTGGTATGTTCAACTTTGTACAATTCTAAAGAGGACTTGGGAAGGTAGATTCTAGACTTGCTGACGCACTAAGTCTGCACTTAGGTTAGCCGTTGCCCTTCAACCTTTAATTTTTTTTAAGATTTTAATGATCGTATCTTATTTTTTAGTGGCTTCAATTTTGTAGCTGTAAAAGTAAGGAGCGTTACAGAATTTTGGCGCCCAACGTGGGGCATATTATTTAATATTATGGATCATTGTTTATTGGCTTTTCTAAGTTGTCGTTTTCTGTTCAGAATTAATTTGGGTGCTGTTAATGCTCTTGGATGGTTCACCTGAAAAAATAATAATGAAATAATTTCTTTCTAGTCGTTATATTTTATTTTCGTTTTCGTTTAGTTTTGAAGTATTCCAAACATAGTACAAAATGACGTACATTTGGAAAATGGAGATAAATTGCTTACTAACAGAAGAATTGCGATGCAAAATAAGAGCAGAGGCATTAAACAAGATACAGTTGAAGTAATACGCCGTACCGTTAAAATTATAAATTTGAAAAATAGTGGATAACTCGCAACCATCAGTTCTCTAACTACTTTTGAAGTAGGTATAAAACAAATTGCAAACAATTTCAGAAATGCTTTAAATAACTTTAATGGATTTTGTTTGACAAACAACTTTAATAGAAAAACTACACTCATGTGCCACATCTTATCATGTTTAGAACCAGGATCTGAGGAAGAAAAATTATCAAAATATAGATAGTTTATTAAGGTAATGGGTATTCGATTAAGATTTGAATCTGCAATACTTGGCATAATCAAAATTTGCAAGACGAGTCAAGACTTCTAGAGTCGATTAAACCGAAGATTTGATCCTGGTGAATATAATTCTACAAAGATTTTCAAATCTGCAAAGGTGTCTATTTTATTACAATCAACAAGTAAATCGATTTCTAAATGTAAATAAGGTTTAAAATTTTCAAGTAAAAAAGGTCACCGAGTGCAATTCTCGAAGAAGTCAAGGAGCTGGAGGTTGCACGTAATGTGTAATTAGTAATTCAAGTTTGATCTTATTTGGTAAAAAGGTTTTAATTAATTATGATGGACACTTACTAGAGTAGTATGGGTATTTACTTCGCAGTCAAGTATACAATATTTAATTGGATATCTGTCAAGATGTCAAAACTCCAACAACTTGGAAATTTTTGCGCCTTTTCCGTAGAGTCGTCATCATAAACGTAAAACCAAATATAACGTTTGTGGAAATAAGTCCATCAACCTATTGCATTTTACTTGCTATAATTGTTGGAAAAAGGGACACAAGCGTATCGATTGTAAAAAACCACCGAAAATAAAACGTTTTTGGTGTGAATATCCAGATGTAAATGTACGAACCTGTTACGTTCGGGATTATCTTTAAATTCGGATGATGTTTCATGGTGTAATTAAAAGAAGTGTAATGTCCTTGACTCTACATGCGTTTTTTTTAAGTTAAGAAATAGGTTTAGGATGTTCTCAATGTTTCCTTCTTACGACAACCATTTATTTTGGGCACATGTTGTTATAAGAAAATGGGTATTGTTCCCGACCTACGTCATGAAGAATGATCATTTTTTGGTCTTGAAATCAATATTATTATTGAAAAACATAAGTTACCTGGTAATCAAAATTGAAGTTAGATTTGTTAGTTTAGGAGAGGATACCTGAGGATTCAAAAAATAAGATGTACCCCTCTTATGGAACTTGTTATTCAAACCAACGCTAAACCGATAAAACAGAGGTTTACCTTATTTTTCCCGCACTACAAAAACACGTCAACAAAGAATTAGATAATTAAGTCTAGCATGTACTTACGGAAGAAACGTCTTGTCCTATTACAGTTTTTACAGTACCCAATAGAAGCCTCTTTCAGTTTAGACGTATGTCTACACAAAATCTCTGCAATTTATTGATAGGGTAAATGATATTTGCACTTGGTTACTTGGAAGATATTGTAATTGTTACACCAAATGTTGAGATACATCTGAAAGTTTTAAAAAAAGTTACAGGTTACGGAAAGCAAATCTTCCAGTGAGTCGGAAAAAATGTCGTACGGAATTAAATTACCTGGGTTATGTTGTCAATAGTTTTGGTCTTCGTGCCGACCCAGAAAGGTTTTGGCTATTGTAAATATTTTACTATCTAAGATGGTCAAATAGTTTGTTGGAATGGCATATTGGACGGTATTAAAAGTTTGTTCCAAATTTTTTGTCTGTTGTAGCTCCCATTACCTATTTTTTTAATGAAAGAAATGTAATTTTAGTAGACGGAAGAATGTAACGAAAGTTTTACCACTATTAAAGAGCATTTAATATTAATTCCAGCTTGTAGTCACGTGCAAAATGATGTCAATGACTATGAAATTGGAGTATTGACACAGAAATACGAAAATGATGAACATAATATTGCATACATTAGTCAATCGCTGAGTAAATGCAAACAAAACTTTAAAACAACAGAAAATAATGCTTAACTGTATTATTTGCAATTGAAAAATTTTGACCGTAAATCAAAGGAGTCACTTTGTTGTCACAACGGACTACTATAATTTAAAATGTTCGTTGCAAACAATTTTGAAACAAACCGTTAACAATGCCTTAGAAATAAACAAACTGCCTAAGTTGTCTACTTGTTCTACTTTGTGCAAATCTAAAGAGGAGTTAAGAAGAAAGTTCACCAGATTTTCAGCCTCTACTTATAATCCGCGGTGCCCTCCAACTTTTGTTTTTTAAGATCTTAATAGTCGGTGGCGGCAAATTTGTAAAAGTAAAAATGAGGAACGTTAAAAAGTATACACACTTAGTCATTGTCACAGAAAGTACAGTAACTTCAAAAGACAAATACGGCTTCAACGACTTGATATCAACGACAGCCAGAAAGCAGATGAACAACTCGTGTTAAATTGACGGTAAAGTCACCATGATACATTTTATTCTTATGCATTCCGCACCTTTCCAATTTTTCTACAAACGATACAACCAACGTTAAATAAATTACAATTAATATTTTTCTGATTTTATATTTAAATATGATCATAATTGACATCAAAAACGTTACGATTGTGAATATGTAAACAACATGAAAAGTAAATTATTCCCAAAAAGTTTTAATGTCAATTTCTAATCAAAATTTTTTATTAGTATTAAACAAATGCTTAAAGTTTAAAGTAAGTTTCTTTTTGATATTTACCAGCAATTTCCGTAACTTAATTGCATGTCTGTTAAAGTTTGGAACATATTGCTGAACGTTTTTTAATAAATGAAAATTTACTTAAAAACAAACTAAAAATGTTAATAAAGTTTAAGTAAACTTTTCTTTTGTTTGAGAAAAAATGTAACTATTTTACAAACTTTAAGTATCTCACAAAATGTTAAAATTGTCAACAAAGTAATAAATAATAACTTTTTGTTAACTATTCTATTTCGCTGTTTCAATGCATTTTGATTTAAACAGTTAAAATTAAAAGTTATAAGCAAAGTATTTAAATAATTAAATATTATACAAAAACGTTATTTAAAGTATAGTTTTTGGCATCTATTTATAAACAACCTTCTATTTATTTTTAATGCATGTAATGAAAAATGAAACGGGTCCGATTTAGCTTCATTACGGTTCACTATTTTAAATCCAAATAATCTATTTGCACTTTTTTTTAGATATTAGTTAAAATATAAATAACTCCATCCTTCTTAAAATTAGGATTTAAATTTTGTTTATTCTCAGAGCCAAAATGATGAGAACGGTGTTACGGTTTATTGGTAAACAATTAAAATAAATATATAGCAGTGTTGAATGACCCCCCAGCAACTCTTCTTAGACGGAAGTAGTTGTGGGTGGATTGAAAATCGTTCACAAAGAAGGCATCTACACTGCTCGGAAAATTTATAAAAAGCGCCACCTAGGATTATGTAAAAAAAATATCTAAAGCCCCTAGGTACTTATAGATACAGAAATAGACCGTACGTGCATAGAAATACGTATATTGGTTTAGCGACTAGAGTTCAATTTAACACATCAGAAACACATAAACATACCAATAGACAATATCAATTAAAATCAATAGCATATATCGTTATCAAATACAAATAATTCACGAGAGCGAGTTAAAAACACGAATATAAATTCGAGGCACAAACGCCCCAAATAGGTTAGCGTATTTGACAGTGCAAACACCGATAAATCCTACAAATGATTTACACGACAAAGTATTGTTTAAACGGTACTTAATAAGAATTATGACGAGTACCGGACCGTGGCCGATTATATAAGTTCAAAGCGCACAGAATTAATTGTACTTAAAGGATCATTCGAGTTTACAAAAGGGTAAGAATAAGCGCCCAAAAAGATACGTTGTTAAACATTCAACCACGATACAAATACATATAATGCAACAAAATTAATTAATAACATGCATAAAGAAATAACTTAGCTCGTGTAACCACAAGGTCGTCAGGCGGAAGTGGACCTATTAAATCTGCTGATATCAATTCCCAAAGTCTCGAAATATGAGGACGACCAACCATTAACCTACCAGGCCTTTTCTGTTCGACTTCATGATTTAATCAAACTTTACACGATCTGATATAACGAGCAATACTAGTACGTAACTTTGGCCAATAAAATTTTTGCAAAATTCTGGCTACTGTTTTGGCAACACCTAAATGACCACAACTTGGAAGGTTTATTTGAAAGGTTGCTAAACTGCAAACACCGTTAAACTATCTGCTCCAAAAGAAAATCAAAATCGAAAAACCGATTAACTGAAATACCGAAGCTAACAAATCCTTCAATCCCTGCAGAGAGGGATTAGTACAAGCTACAGTACTTGCACTCCTAAATTAGAAGCATCTCTGACAATAATTACCGACAATCGGAGCCGCACTACAACAGCGTATCGACGACGACTTGAAGCTACTCGCTTTTTTCCTCAGAAAATTATCAAACGGCGGAAGAAAGTACGAGACGTACGATAAAGAATTGTTAGTCATCTACCAAGCCATCCAACACTTCAAACACATGGTTAAAGATAAAGAATTCTTTATCATTACGGACCACAAACCAATAATATACGCTTTCCGCCAAAAACCGGAGAAACGTTTCCCACGGAAATTTTTTTATCTCGATACATCGAGCAATTTAATACGAACATCCGCCACATTTCAGGTACAGAAAACATCGTTGTTAAGCGCTTTCCTACTCAAAACGATCACAACAGTCCGAATCTATTATGAGAAACTTGAAAAAGCACAGCCCACAGACAACAATTTGCAAACGTATCTACGTCCAATAAGTTCACTGCAATCAAACGAGTCACACTTTTTTACCTGGTCATAGCTATATACTGCGATCTGTCAACCGCTAACGATCGACCTTTCCTTCCAGCAAATCACCGCCGTCGCATCTTTACCACGATGCACAATTTGGCACACTTTGGAACAAAAACCACAGCTAGCTTCATCAAACAGCGGTATGTTTGGCCATCTATTGACGCAGATTGTCGGTAATGGACACCAACATACTGCGATGTTATCCTTGTCCCTGATTACGAAAATATGAATTCCAATGTGAGATAGTCCATACTTCGAGAGATGTAAGATAATCGGTAGATATTCGGTAAGATGCTAGCACCTCACAGAAATTTGTTAAAATTAAGCTTTAATCCAATGTACATTTAGTCATCCAGCAGTTCCAATTATCAAATCCGGCATAAAAATTTATAGAAAATTAGTATTAGTGTTAAAATTTAATAAATAAAAAAATTATGTCAAGGTTATTAATCAAAGTACATAAAAATGCAAAGTTAACACAACGAAGTGCGGGTTTGGAACATTGTCGTTTGTAAAACTAAGTGAAAAACAAAATAGAACGCGAAAAACCACCTAAATATGTGAATTTTTAAAATAATTGAGAAAAAAAATCAGTAGCAGAATGGAGGTTAAGGAAACCAAAAAGTCCGATTACGGTATGGCTCAAGCAATTGAAAAAAATAGAATTGAAGGAAGGAATAAGCAAGCAGTTTCCATGTAATGAAAGTAATGTTAATTAATTACATAAAATGAGTAGCCGAGTTACAGAAAACTAATCAAAGAAAATTTAGTTCAAAGAAAGCACCGGTAGATGTCAGCGCGTAGTTTGTTGACAAAATCGTAAAAGTTTTAAAAACGGATAATCAAGCATGCCTTGATACTAAAATGGAAAATACAGTCGCATACCGACGCCAGTTTTTTCTTAGATTCAGACGTGTGAAAGAAACGACGTTCACGTTAATAAAAATTAAAAAGAGATCAAACTAGTCTGACGTCAGGTTTTACAAAAAGTGAAAAATTTGTTAAATAAAATGTGACGCGATTTGTTGATTGCACCGAAACAATTAAAAACAAACTAAATGTAAACGCGATTTAAAAATAGAACTAAAAGTATATTTAAAAAAAAATTAAAAGGTTATACTTACGAACAATTTAAATTAAGGAAAGTTTCTTATTTGTAAAAGTGTCGGTGTTATCAAACGCAAATAAAGAGAGGTAGATATTCTAGACGTAGGGGCACCTGGAAGCAGTAACGGGTTTGTTCAACCAACGCGCTCCTATAATAAAGAACTTACTATTCAGACTGATGGCCAAGTTAGTGTATTGTTAATTAATTTAAGTGTAGAAAATAAGAAAACTTTGCAAAAAACACACGTGAATACGTAATCCGAGAATTTTACAGTACGAATTTAAATTTTTAAGTTAAATAAAATATCTTGAGTATATGACGATACAGTGTTTTAATTGAAAGCATTAGTTGTGGCATCTTAAGCATTGGTACTACAAGTGAACAAAAAAGAATTATTATTTTCGATTTCAAGTTATAATTTATTGAAAAAAATTCATGTCAAAAAAGTTTTCACATTCATTCAAAAGCACAATTTACTCGGTAAAAGCGTAACCCTGAGATTAAGACCCAAAATTTGTTGTGTTTGCGGGAATATTCCAATTAATAAAAATAGAATTAAATTTAAATTTCAAAATAAAAAATTTTCTACATCGCAATACATACGCTGTCAACCCTCCAAAATCACGCGGCATATCAAGACATATTTTTTTCTTCTAGCATGAAGTTCATCTAATTGAAAATATCAAAACTAAAACAATTACGCGCCTATTATACAACGGATCACACGCTTTCGTGTTTCCTTAAAAATTGCAATCGAGCAAGGACGACAATTGGAGACAGAGTTGTTCAAACTCTTTAGTACCAGTCATTTACGGACAACGGTATATCATCCACAAGCAAGTGGAATAGTAGAACGTTTCCACTGCTTTCTCAAAACTACTATCCGATGGCACCAAAAATAGCAATGAACCCAATTGCTGCCTACCATTTTAGTAGGTTTACGATTAGCATAGAAGAGCGACTTGCAATCATCCTTAGCCGAACTGGTATACGGCAGAATAATCAAATTTTCTGGAGAAACTAAACACATTCATATTGAAAGACTTGCAATCCGCCAATCAGGTATTTCTTTGCCCCGAAACAGCCAAATCACCGCTCTAACAGCCTTACGAAGGACCATTCCTTGTAATAAAACGCAGACACAATATCAAAATATTACGGATAAAAAACCAAGAACACTATTTCCCAAGAATGCGGAATATAAACAAAACGTTGTCAGCATTTTGTCAAACACAATTAACAAATGAAGGAAGCACAATTGCAGCAACTTTGCTAAACCATAGAGCAATAAAATTTAATTTTCTGAGAAAAAACCTACAAATTACAAAAAAAGATATAAATGGCGTACAAACAAAAATATAGCAGGAAATAGAATCAAAGCATTAATTACCAGAATAACAGAACTTTAAACATGTAGGGACTATGGCAAAATAGAGATGGGAAAAAATACTACATTAGAAACCACAAAAAAGCAACAAAGAGAAAGACCGCCTCTTAAATAGAGAGCTCACATAAATAAAATCATAAAAGTAAAACATGTAATTCCAAAGCTAGGCAACAAAAAAAATAAAAATAAGCAGGCATATTTTTAGATGTTACTATATTTTTTTCTACGGGTGTATACAGGGTGTGGGGTATGGGATCAAACTTCTAGGGGTTATTCAGTGCAACAGTAGAAAACAATTGAGTAGAGAGTTTCCTGTCTGGAAAAGTGTCACTACGGCACTACGGCCCTAAGACGCGTTAAAATTTAGAAAGACGATGAACGGTTAACAGGACCTATTTACCAGCGTTTCTTGGAGGAGTTCTTCCAGAACTTCTTGAAAATGTTCCAATAAACATTCGACAGCAAATGTGGTTTCAGCATGATGGAGCGCCGGCTCACTTTGCTGTACAAGTATGTGAGGATTTAGGTCAACGGTTTGGGCAGCGTTGGAATGCCAGAGGTGGAGCAGTTTCTTGGCCTCCTAGGTCACCCGATTTAACTCCGCTAGATTTTTTCCTGTGGGGACATGTAAAGTCTTCAGTCTACGAAACTCCAAGAAATAAGGCTTATGAAACGTTTAATTAAGAATTGTCAAACCATAAAAATTATCCAGTTCCTGCAGATGATCTAGGCGAAGGACCTTCAATCTGCTTAAGTCTCTGCCAAGTTTGAACCAAAGCCTGAACGTTGTTGGCGGGTTAATAATCAGTTAACAACAATAATAACTAACTAAATTTTATTAATTCGTTAAATGCTTAGTGCCAAGGCACATACTTTACAACAATCTCATTGCAAAAAATAAATAAAAAACCAAAAATTTTATTGGCACATAATTTCTTTAATTTTAGGAGAATCGCTTATAAAAGCTAGGACACTGCGTCAAGTCAACTACAAACAAGACAAAGCGAAAAAAATTGGAAAGGCATTTAAAAAAAGTAATCCCAGACAAACCTTCGGAGAGCAGTGATGAGATATCTGAAGCTGAGAAACAATTGAACGAAATTATGAGGCAACTCAAAAAAAAATTGATAATTCAGACACAACGAGATTGGAAAAGATACAACTTCTGATTGTATTATCAAAAAGTTAGACTGTCAATAAGATACAAACTCCATTTAAGTGCACGAACCATATTGCACGACACGCAAAAAAATTGGCAAAAGAAATGGGTGTAATTGCCACTCCAAATCGGAGACCTGGGAATACAATACTAGCAAATGATGTTCAATTTATTCAAAACTTCTATACAAATAACCTTTACAGCAGAGATATGTCCGAGAAAAAAGATTTTGTATCAATTCGTAAAGATGGGGCAAGGGTTTATGTTAAAAAACGACTCGCACTGCCAAATTTAAAAAAATATATACAAAGCATTTAAAGGTGAAAATCATAAAGTTAAAGTTGTTTTCTTGAAATTTGCAATGCTAAGGCCCAAAAATTGCATACTCCCAGTGTACTCATTTTGTTTGCGTTTGTACAATTCATCAAAATGTTAAGCTAAAGGTCACTGGTGGCAGGCTTTCAAATTTGAAAGATTTGGAAGGGAAATCGCGGTTTCAAAATCATTCTAAATTATTGCATCATCATATAACTGCTACTTTGGTGAATGTGCTAGTTGTCCAGGATTTGAGATCATCAGTAATAAGTTAACTACTCTTCTGGAAGATAAAGGAGTTGATGAAATTACTTACAAACAGTGGATATCTACTGATAGGTCAACGCTAGAAACTGTTATAAAATCTGCAGACGAGTTTGTCGAAATATTTATAGCAAAAGTTTTAGAACTACAGAAGACATGGATTTATCGCATCTCATCAATCAGAATTCTATCAATCGACCAAAGCAGAACTCAAAATATGGGAATTTCTTGTGGTCGGTGACTTTGTAGAGTGTTACGGGTTTATTTGCAAAAGTAAAACGTATGTCGAAAGAGTTCTTAAAAACGTGTCGTGTGTAGCACTTTACGACAAAAGTCGAATTTGCCGCTCATGTTGCGAATTTTCCATTGGTTAACATAAAAATTAACAAACGTGTCAAAGAGGACGAGCGGACATTTTCTACTTCCTTTCTACTTGGGTGTTTTGGCGTGCCTCGTGAAGTTACAATTCTACACATAAATTATTAATGTGTGCTTCAATAATTCTAAGTTAAATTGGTGTTTAAATTTAAATCTAACCGCATTCACCGTAAGTACTTCTATTCCTTTTTGTTTTGCGGTTGTGTTAGTTCTAATTACGACGTATGCTTTAGCACGTGCGTTGACCTCATGTTCTCATCGTGTCTTACACCTGGATAACTCCTGGGTGTGCTGGAATGGCTAATTAAGCACGGTTTTCTATAACTTTAACGACTACCACGGTTTCGCATCCAATTAAGCTGCAACCAGCCGGTGAACTCTACAGGCTGTAGGATCGTTCATGCGGCATAATTGCTACTTCGAGGAAACATATTTGTCTTCCGTTCTTCGCTACATACTTTTCTAAAGGAAATCCTGGGGTTACCTATCTTCTGGAGCTGTCGAGTACTGTCGCTAGCAAGAACTTTCATTCTCGGAACTGCATACTACAGAATATAACTTAATATAAGTTTTAATGTTTAAGTAACCTATTCAATATTAATGCGTATGAAGCTTACGTACATGTGACATTAAACGGTTTAAATCTCTAGCATTTAAGTAAATTTTTATTTGGAGTAGACTCCACCACCGACGTTTGGTTTTGTTGTTAATCAGCTCAATACAAGCTAGGGCGCTTTACATAGAGTGGTTGAAGCTTAAACAAAAGGACTTTGGCCTTTTGGATTGTCGGGAATTACTTTCCTTATTATTCCGAGTTAGTTTTAAGTCACCGTGTGTAAGTGACATGTATACGTCAAGTTTTCTTAGTAACCAATCCTCAATTGGAATGCTAACTTTAATTTAGGGTGTAACTAAATAGCTTAACTGAAATTCGAAACATTAATTGCAAGCTTTAATTATTGTTGTTGCTAACGCACGTAATCATATGCGACAGTATCTTTTATTTCTGTCACATTCTTTTAATACTTTAAGTTTTATTTGCTATATTTAATTGTCTATTTGTGTTCGTTATAGCGTATTAGACCTTTAGTAAAACCTGTTGAACTCTTGTTGGTCGGTTTTATTTCTTTTTATTACCTAGTAGGTGGCGCCTTGTTAGGCAGCAGTTTATTTGTTTTTAGTTCTCCCAACTCACTGACTAAGCCGGACGCTGTTGTGCTAACTACTAAAAATACTGGATCCTCCACGAATTTAGTGCGCTACATCAAACCAAATTGTCTTATTTTTCTCTCTAGGTTGTATAGCGCTTTTTTTATTATTTGTGAACTACAACAGTTACAAAAGAACTACTCCTTTGTTCTTTAAGATGCAGTCCAAGGATTCCATTGGAACTATTCACAAGCAACAATTTATCCTTTTCTAATTTATTACGGAGATAACGATCAGCTACAAATTTAACACTACACACCAATATCCGATTGTCTAAAACACGACACTATTACAATATTTTTGTTTCAAGGGCAGCTCATTCAGTATATCAAAGGCAAGTTCTCCGAAGTGTAGAAAATCGTATATTTTTTTGATGGGGCTGCGTCACAATATAAAAACAGAAAAAAATCAACTTACGATATTATGAAGCTGACTATGGTATTTCAACTAAATGGCATTTCTTTGCCACATCACATGACAAAGGACCATGTGATGGATTAACAGGAGCAGTGAAGCGTGTAACAGCAAGAACAAGTTTTTGAAACCTTTATGAGAATCAGATAATGACTCCACGACCATTGTTTGATTGGGCAAGACAGAAATTTCAAATACTTTACAACATCAAACTATGATAAAAAAATGCTCGGCTAACTTATCGTTTCAATAAAGCAAAAACGATTACTCGTACACAACAGCTGCATGCAATTATACCCACAACAAGATTGATATTACACACGAAACTGTTCTCATTGCATGAAAAATTTAAAGTAGGAGAAGTTAGATACTTCAGAAGATTAAAGGCATTCACGGTTTTATCGCCTGCCAATATAACAACAACTGGTAGATTGGCTGTATTTTGGAAGTTAATGAAGATAGTATAATCTAGAATTAGATTTCTACATCCTTCTAAACCATCCAAATCGTTTGCCTACCCTAAATGAGTGACATAGCATAGGTCTCTCTCTAGAACATTTTATCAAAAGCAGATCCAAGAACAGCTAGTGGCCAATCATATACACTATCAAAAAAAATGGAAACAATTGGAAAACTGCAAAGGCAACGATCTAATGTTTGAAAAAAACTTGAACAATTTTCTGCTGCCGGTGTGAAGAATTTCCATCATTTGTTACTTTATTGCAGTTTGAATATAATAATAAATAAATAGGCTTTATTTGCAGAAAAGAAAACATAAACAAAACAAAAAATTAATGGGCGAGTTCAGTTTGCACATTTCTGAGCAAGCTGCTCTTCCACTTAACCCATTTAATATGTTTGAAAAAAAACAAACTAAAATTAGGCTCAAAGCGAGGTTCAAAACAAAAGAGAATACACAAAAAACAACAGAAACATAATTTCAATTAAATCTAAAGCTGATATCGTCTTCACAAGTGAACTGTACGTGTGGTGTAAGCTGCATCATGTAGTAAAACCAAACAAAAAGATGAGTGGAGCTATAATATATTTATAATTTTAATTTTGATGTTCGAAAAGATGACGTTTAAGATGAAATCGAAATTGTACATGAGATAAATGTTTCAATGTCGCAGGTATATCATTATATTTTGTGATACAATATGAAAAACAATTTCTACCAAATTCAGTATGACACCGTGGAACACTAATATTTTGTCTAAACCGTAAGTTTAAATGGTGTACGTCAGTCCGAAAAGTTATTTTATTATATAAATAAGGGGAGTTTTGGTAGTTACAATTTTGTGGTATAAGCAGATTGCATGTAAAAGACGTCTATTTTTCATATTAAGCCATTTAACCTGTTTTAAAGTATGCGAAATTCTGTCATATTTCCTAATACCAAAAATAAGACGTAAACATGAATTTTGTAATTTCTGTATTCTTGATATATCACGAGAATCAAGACAAGCACCATACACAGAGTCACAATAATCAATTTTTGACAAAACAACACTATTACATAGAACTACTCTAATTGGGTGACTTAATACATGTCGATGATGATATATTAATCGTAAATTGTTATATGCACTTTTAAGGCAATTCGAGACATGTTGTTTAAAACGTAAATTTGAGTCAAGTGTCAATCCTAAATTTTAAGATTTGAGACAATAGGCAAGGTATCACCATCAATATGAATATATATATATATCAGCAGCTGCTCGTTCTCTATCGTTTTTCTACCAAATAACATAACCGCGGATTTGTTTGAATTTAATTTGAGATCATGTTGTTTTGATATGTCAGCTAATTTTGAAGATCTTGGTTAATACTATGGCAAGAATTTATTACATTATTCGGATCAAAAGACATGTAGATTTGAGAATCATCAGCATAAAATGAGACGTGCAATTTTGCAAAACTGATGGAAAAGTTGACATATAAATACTAAACAGAATTGGACCTAGAATAGATCCCTGCGGCACACCAGAAGTTATTCTCAGATAATCAGATACTGACCCTGCACACCGACTGCTTGAAAACGATTTGTAAGGTAACTCTCCAGCAATGATACTGCATCATTTGACAGACCAATATAATGTAACATGGCTATTAGAATTTCGTGATTAATTGTGTCAAATGCTTTAGAGTAGTCCAACGATACTAAAATTGTAAGTTTACCTTTATCGGTAGCAGAAATTATATCATCTACAATATTTAAGAGAGCAGTGGCGCAACTATGACCTCTTTTAAAGCCAGATTGCGTAAGGGGTAAAATTTGGTTTGTTATTAAATAATCTCGTAGTTGTTGTTCAATAACCCTTTCTAAAATTTTGGAGAATGCCGGTAATATACTGATTGGACGCAGGTCAGCTAAACTCTTAGGAAGCGCAATCTTTGGCAAAGGTAGCACAAGCGCACGTTTCCAGGTGCTAGGGAATGTTAAATGTTCAAGACAGAAGTTTATTATATGTGTTATAAAAAGGTAACAGAAATGGAGTACACAATTTAAGTATGAGTATGTTTAAGCCGTCAACACCAACAGCGTTTGATTTTATAGATTCTATGATTTTAAGAATTTCAGTTTCATTTGAATTTTGAAGTTGAGAGTACATGTATCGGAACGTAAAAGATGAGTTTTATAGAAAGAAACTAAACGAGGTCTATTGTCGTTGGCATTGTTAGACATTGACTGTAAAAGTAATTATTAATTTTGTTACAATCATGAAGTTCGACAGGAAGCTGATTATTACTCCTTTACCAAGCAACCACGACTTTCGCAATTCTTTCCAAAATGTTTTAGAATCAGATTTAAATTTGCAATTGTAATATGATTTCTTTTCGCGTTTAATTGCATAATTTACTTCATTTCGCAATTGTTTATAGAAATTATAAGACTCTGTAGTTTTCATAGTTTTATATCTATTTAAAGCGCGGTTTCGTACTTTCATCATTTCTTTGAGAGTATCTGTAAGCCAAGGCGCTGGTAATTTAGTGAATTTTGATGTAACAATAGGTGCATGTAAATTAAGTAATGCAGTTAAGTTCTCATTGAAAATGACACTTTGTCATCAATATTCTCTAAATGATATATATTACGCCACGGAATAGAACGTAAATCCGAATTAAACTGATTATGATCTATATATTTTAAATTGCGATAAGTTCGTAAAATTGAATGCGATTTTATGCTAGGCAAATCTATACGACAACTAATTAAATGGTGGTCTGTCGTTTCGTGGATAATATCGACGTTTGTATTAACAATTAATTTCTTGTCTGAAGTATTTTAGATTAAAAAATATGTATATTTTATCTTTCGAAATTACTTTGTAAATGATAAAAATCATAAAAAATAAATCCAAGAATATACCACTGTACCAGAAGTGAAGCGAAATTGTGGTGTCGCACTTTTTCTGAAAAAAATTTTTTTTTGTCAAAAATCAATAAATTTTTTTGCTCCTGTTATGTTTTAAGGTTATAAATCAATTAATTTGCTACAAATTGAAAAAAAATCTTAATTCTATGTGCAAAAACAAATAAGTAACGACGATTCTAAAATACTGCTTTTGATGATTTTTTTAAGCAAGTGGTCATCTTCAATGTAGCCATGCAACTTGTCCTGTTATAAAAAAATTTTTTGATCACTTTTTAATGTCTCATATGGTCTAAAATTCATACAATAAAATTTCAGGGAATCAAAAATAGTGCCCGTTTATGACTTGTTGCCAAGCTCTAAAATTACTCATATAGAGAACTATGAATGCTAAAGGCGGCAAAGCTATAGAGGTTTTTTATGGTTAAATACGATATATTTGATTTCTTTATTATTGGTTTTTTAATGTTTTCTTTAAGTTTGTTTATTTGGAAAAAGTTATATTTTAGAAATGACATAAAATAAACGAATTTTATAAAGTTATTAATTAAGTGTTTTAAACTGATTCTATTCAAACTAGGTATATAAACTATAAAACTACAAACAAAGATTTACAAATCAAAAAGTCAAACGACTTTTTCTAAATTATGATTAAAAATACCCGACTGTTTTAAATTGCAAATAAATTAGATACATTAACGTTGACGTTACAAAATTACACTTGTAAGTGCGTTCAAAAGCAGAGACCGAATACCATTTATTCTAATTTGAAATTCAATTAAAAGAATCGTGTAAATTATCAATTCAACTGTAAATGTAGAAAACACTAATTTAAATTATTCATGTTTTAAAATTACGTCAGAAAACTCGTTCTGTGATAAAGAATTTTTTTTTCTTAACCATTTTCAATTTATTCAACGGCTTGCACATCAAATCTAAGTCTGAGTAGTTTCGTGTTAAGGTTAAAGAATTATATACTAACCTCATTTTTAGTTCAATTTTATTACGATAAAGATTTCAAATAATCGAAACTTTATAGAAAAAAAACATAATTAATAACGGCTTTAAAACTATAAACTTTTGTTGTACCAAAATTCTACAGATATAAGTTTAGTATTTAACTAGTTTATTAAAAATATGATTGCAATGGGATTCATTGATCAGAAATTTTTAAAATGTAAAATTATTATTAATAGTTGACCCATTATTTTCACAAAAAACCAGTTTAATATCAAACTTCAACTTACAGTAATTTAAAATGGTGGAAAACCTTTTTCAATTTAATTTTGAAAAAATAAATGGTAGGATAACATTTCAATAATCTAGCATTTTGTTATACTGACAGAAATCATATTGAAAACTATAAGACCCTAAGCTAACAATTCATCTTATGGAAATTGTGGATTGTGGATGAAAACATAAATTGTTTCATTTAACGAAAAGGTTAATGAAGTTACAACCCGAATAAAAATCAAAGATTAATAGTAAAACTTTGAGAGAATTTCGCAAAACTAAAGAGAATATCCCGACGTGTATTATAACAGTAAATCAAATCCCTTGTAATGATGTTCGTATGTTACCCAATTTTATAAACTGCCTTTCTTTTCTTATAAATTATGTACCTATCTTGTCTTAAAACGAGGTCCACTAAAATGTTATCCTGATATTAGGGCACTTTGAACTTTGAGTTTTTAAGTATCCTGTTCCAAAAAAACTATTTCAATAAATTAAAATTATTTAATTTTGCGTAATATGCAGTTCAATTTTGGTTTTAATATATTGTTTTATTGACGACACGCTTTAGTAGCTTATAATAAAAGCACAATGTGTAACACGTTCTTAACTATACTCAAAACTGAAGTTAATGAGAGATCTAAGGTAGAGTATAAATTACATTGACACAACTGTAATAAATGCTGCATAAGGAAAACTAAACGAATCATTTTTTTTTTTAATTAAAATATGTGATGACCTACACATTGATATAGCAAGACTTAAAAGTATAAAAAATTTGTCGAGGCATCGGCAAGATGGTAAAGTACCTAAAAGAACGTTTCCTTAGTGGATTTATCTAAGGTATAGCGAGTCGGAGGTGAACGAGGATATGCAAATAAATTTTTCTTTTTGAGGGCGCATTATCTTGCTAGCGTTATGCTTAATTTAAATGTTTTGGAAAGTGGACTCGCCTGCCAGATCAAGCGATTTTATGTGGGGTTTGGGTCGTAGCGTAGTCTTGGGGCGTTGATTCATCCGTAGTAGATGTAGTAGCGGGATTTGGCAATAGTTGAGTTTTCTTGTTATTACCCTCTACATAAACTGATTTGGTTTGGTCGATGAAAACGGTTGTTTCGCGGTTCTTTATCTGCAATGTCCTTGAATATAAACGTGCTTTGTTTTGTGTGATTGGTTCCAGCTGTCGGGTTTAATTCTGCGAAATGGTGTCTGAAGTCCCTTATAAAGTTGATATAATGTGCTGTGGGTACTAGGAATTTGTATGTCAGTTCAACTGCGGATGATTGCAAGTCCTCTCTCCATGCTGTTTGTAATTCTAGTAAATCGATCCATTGCGTTTCTTGATGGCAACAGATAGCGGTTATAAGGTGGCGATGAAAACGTTTTACCATTCCGTTCGCGTGCGGGTGACATGCCGTTGTTCGCAGGTGAATAGTGCCAAGGAGTTTGTTGAATTGTTGAACAGTTCTGATTTAAATTTTTGTCTTTGATCTGTTGTGATTTGTATGGTGACACAGAAGCGTATGATCTACTTGTTATATAGCGTGCGGGTGATTGTTTCGGTTTCGATATTTTTGATTGGGTAAACTTCAGGGCAACAAGAAAATCTGTTAACACGGGTGAGATAGTAACGTTTGCCTTGTGAAATGGGTAGTAGTCTATGATTATGTCGATATGAATGTGTTTGAAACATGCGGATGGGTTCGTAATCGTTCCGAAGGGTGTCGTGACGTATTGCGGTTTGTGGTGCGTTGTGGCTTTTGTTCCTGGGTGTGCCAAATTGTGCATCGTATAGAAAATGTGTGGGAGGTGATTTGCGGGGACAAAAGGTCAAGCGTTGGCGGTTGACAGATCGCAATATACGGCTATGTCCCGTGTTAAAAATGTGACTCACATATAAAACGTGATTACATACAAAACGAAGCGGAATCAATAAGCAAATCAGTTCGAGGCAGAGTTCAGTCACGAGTTACAAACCCAGTGCAGTTCAACGTGTATACCAAATTGGAAGTCGTTAACTGAAGGCCCGTACGACATTGCAAGACAGCGTGAAATCAATCGGCAATTTGGACGACATGTAATACAAACATCAACATTTCTGCAACGCTGAATCTTGTACGCTATGAGTGCATTCGACGACCTACGCAACATCAATTTAAATATTTCAACGCATCTACTGTAAGTAAAATGTAAATAAACGCATTTAAACATTTGCGTTTGCGCGCTTTACAAGAAGAAGATAACCTGGGCAGCCACCAAGCTCTAGGCAGCTCTATTGCAATTATAAAAATTTAAGACGCCTACGACAAAGATGTACGAAAAAATGCCCCCTACGAACACTACGATAGCTGCCAATTTCCCAGCCCCCACAACACCCACTGTCATCAAACGCGTAAGCTTACGCATTCTTCCGTTTTAGGTGGTTCTTACAAATCGAATGCAATTTGCCCTGTTGGAATCACTGCAGACAAAACCAAGTACATTTATATGATTGCCAACATTAACACAAGACACGCCACCCAGATACGATACAATCTTCTAATCCCCCCAACTAAAAGCAAATACGACAAGTTTAAGAAGAAGCTGGTCAACCGCCTGAGCGTGTCACAAATACAAAAGATATAGCAGCTGGTCGAAGGCGAAGAATTCTTAAGGCACCTGAAAAACATCCGCGGAAGCACCATCTCCAACGACCTCTTACAAACGCTGTGGCTAGGCCGGTTGCCAACAATTATGTAAGCAATCCTTGCAACGCAATCGTACGATAAACTTGACAACGAGGCGGAATAGTTTTCTGGCCTACTTTCATGTTGTTACCTATGCGGGAGTTCCAGTCTCCCATTATTATCACATGTTTATTTTTATTCTAAATTTTTTTAAATGCTTTTTGTATATTGTTATAAAACGTTTCTTTGTCCTGCATTGGGGCATTTTATATGGAAGTGTATATTTGGAAAATTCCTATTTTTTATGCGTTTAATGCTTTCCAATGTGTTACTCTATTCTCAAGTTTGTCACTGAGTATTATGTCAACCTCATCTTTGGCCCGTGTGCTTATGGGTGTTTCTGAATATTTCAAGGTGTAACCTTTATCCCTCATTTTTAAGCAATTTTTTTCTTTTTTGCTTCTTTTATTATTTTTACTTTTTTGTCTGTGAAGGTTGAAATGTTTGGTATTTCTTTTCTAATTCGTGCTTTCGTCAATCGTCTTCGGTTTGACCGTCCATTTCCAAGGCTATAGTACTCTGATTTTGATTACTTAGTTCGGATGATTAGCCCAGGTCCGGTTACCTTGGGACCACTGGTATCGTGTTATGCCCCCGATGCTAGTTCATCAGAGCCTACACTAGCAGAGTGTACCGGGCGTTGTAAGTAGCCTCACGTGCAGGTGAGATTGGATCTTTAGCTGTTGGTAGATCGCTTACACCTACACTCAAGGTACTACAAATAACCTTATTCGGACTGGTTAGGGACATGACATCCCGTCATTTCTAACACAAAGAGCAGATACGTAAACAGTATCTACGTGTTAATGCAATTTTGATCGTGAACGGTAAATTTGATTTTGACGTATTTAAAAAAGATTTCCTTTAAACAATTTTCGTTGACATTTTGATTACATCAACAAATATACATCTTTGAAAATTCTACGGCTCCATTTTGAGATTTTATAAATTTTCAGTGTATTATAGCAAAACAAATTAATATCTAATTGAGTCGCTTCCTTCTAATTTAACAATAACTAATACTTAAGCAAACAGTCAATGTGTATGCAGTAAGAAAAAGAAACAATAGTTAGAAATAAATAAAATATACAACAAAATTAAACGGGCACGTTGAATTGCAAACAATAACAAAATAAAACTTCAGGTCGTTTCTTTTTTTTTACATTTTCTTTTGTAAGAATGTGTTATTTCTTATTAAAAAAGATACTCTTTACTAGAATTTTATTATAATCAAGCAATATAGGTTTCTTTTAATCCTGATCGTTTATTTTTTTAATAAGTGCGTTGAAATAATACTGTCTCAGATGTCTCCCAAGCGTATCTTAGATAAGGTAAAATGGAAAATAAGAAACAAAAGGAATTGAAAAATTTCTCCGCTTTTAAAATATCTCCTTTGAATTTAATTTATCTAAGTGTGGATACGGTCGGAGAATATTATTTTTTAACAATGCAAGCAGATATCGTATAAAAGTTTATTGGATTTAGAAGGGTTTTCATTATATTTGACAGAATCGTTTTTGTAATGCTAATAAATACTTAAACATTTATTTTATTTGAACGTGCTGGAGTTTTTTCAACTATAATATAGAAATGTTTGATTTTTTATGTACAAAGTTATTTAAATGTTTTTTTTTATTAAGTAATGATCAAAACATTTACACAATTCATTACTTGTATGTATATTCAGACAAAATTCAATAAATGCAAAAGGACTTAGAAAAATCTGAAGTTAAACCAATATAGATTATACCGGATGTGGACTTCATCTTGCTTAATTTAAAATAAAAACTAGATTTTTTTATTATTTCATCTCACAACAAAAGCTAATTATTTTTAAAATATGTTTATATTTTTTTCAAAAATCAAGTTACCGTAATTTGGGGCGAAATTGATTTCGCGGGGTGACATTGATCATCAGAAATTTCAAATTTAGCGCTAAAATTAATGAGATGTCAAAGTTTGCTCGCACATGAAACTATTGGTAAAGCTTCTGTTGTATCATGTGTATAATTGCTGCGGCTGGTTTAAAAAAGTGAGTTAGGATTGTACTAGTATAATGATAGGTTTTAGACAGTCTGGAACTTCATGACATTATCAAAGTAATGAGGATTAACGTAATTTACTATAAGCACGTATGACAAACCATGTTTTGGTCCGGGATATCTTAGGTTAGAACGTTTCTGCTTCTTCTGGGAGAGCGGGAATTTCGATATTAATTTCTTGGGATCAAATTGATCATATATTTGGGGCTAAATTGATCGCTGATCAATTACGCCCACTATTTACAATAATGTTACAATGCGTTTTCTTATTATTGCAGTTCGCTTAACAATAGGAGGCCAAACAGCATTTTCTGAAACAGAGGAGAAGATGTTTCTATCTGCTGCTAGCATTTGCGAGGAGTGGAGATTTCCTCTCGAAGTCAAAAGACCTGAGACATTTAACGAAAGCTATTTAAAGAGTAAAGGCCGTATTGTAAGCTCTTTCACTAACAATCAACCAGGTAACGACTGGGTGTATTTGCTGCTAAAGCGTCATAAGAATGCAGTTGTTAAGAAAGTTGCTGCCAATATAAAACAATCTCGGGCATCTGTTTTGAAGAAGACAATAACAGATTACTTTGACAATTTGAGAGAGACTTTGCGAGACATTTTACCATCTAACGTTTTTAACTACAAATCTTCAAGATAATGCAAGTAAAAAAAAAGATTGTTACGGTTTATTTGTAAACCCATAAAATAAATGTGTAGCAGTGCTAGATGACCCCCGCGGCAGTTCTTCTTAGTTGGAAGTGGTCGTGGGTGGATATAAATCGTTCACAAAGAAGGCCTCTACACTGCTCGGAAAATGTATAAGGCGCCACCTAGGATTATGTAAAAGAAATATCTAGAGCCACTAGGTACTCATAGATACAAAAATAAACTGTACGTTCATAGAAATCTGTATATTGTTTTAGCGACTAGAGTTCAATTTAACACATCGAGAAAAGCATAAACATACCAATAGACAATATCTAATAGAATCAATAGTATATATAGTTATTAAATACTAATCATGCACGAGAGCGAGTTAAAACACGCACATAAATTCGAGGCGCAAACGCCCCCAAATAGGTTAGCTTATTTGACAGTCGCGAACACTGATAAATCCCTACACGTGATTCGCACGACAAAATATTGTTCTAAAGGTACTTAATAACAATTACGACGAGTACCGGACCGTGGCCGATTATTTAAATAAGTTCAAAGTGCACTTAATTAATTGTATTTAAAGGATCCTTTGAGTTTACATAAGGATATAAATAGGCGCCAAAAAGTACGTTATTAAACTTTCAAGCACGATACAAATACATATAACGCGACAAAATTAATTAATGACATGCATAAAGAAACAACTCGTGTAACTAGGAAGTCTTTCGTGTTCGACAGTTAATCGGTAGAGATAACAGCTCTTGTATCCAAATCTAGTATTTGAGTATCCACGAAGAAAAGCAAATTAAATTAGATTCCACTGATAACAGTTGCTGGGCTGCACCAATGATTAGATAACCGGTTTATCTTGAGTGGTGGCCTTGACTCGACGATGGCCTCAAGGGAAGTTGATTAACCATATAAATATAGTTTACTTTGTAATTAGTTTACTAAGTTTTCTAGTAAATTCCAACGGTGGTGTGATATACACTTCGATAGGTTATAATTTTTGGATTATTAATATTGCCAGTACAACCCTCATCTAATATCCATCAACTAATTAAAACGGAGTACTTCAATCGAATGACCAAAAAGAAAAAAGATACAAAATAAAGTGCCTAAAATTAATAAAACCCGTAAGAACAAATATTTCATTAAAACAAAGGAAAGTAAAAGAAAGAAAGGTACTTACACTGGAATCGTAACCGAAAATTTATTCCCTAATTAGAATGGGACGATTTTACTTCACTCGCTATTATTAAGCATGTGTCCAATTGTTCAACTTTTAGACAGCATTTTCCAAGTACACTCTTTCACAACGAATATTTAATAGGAAAGAACGTATCATTTTTGCGAGCTAACAAGGTGTCAATTTTAGAATACACGGATATCAAATCGAACAGGAACTCTAAACAGTTAAAATTCCCCAAACGGCTTAATATAAAAATGCATACTCGGACGAATTAGCCTAAACACGACGGCCTATACTGTAGAGAGAAAATTTCTCAATAAACCAATTAATTATGAAATAATCCCGTCACAAGATGTAATTCCGACGTGGCACAAAGTATCCGAAAAAAGTATGCAACTTCACAAAAACTACTACTACCATAATGATGTGCGGCTCGGCTTTAGGAATTATGTTGCTTCCATTGGTGAAAAAAAGGGCTCAAAGACTTACCATGTTGCAATCAGATATGCTGTTTTACTAGGCTCCAGATATAATAGAACTCACCACGGTTGGATGGATGCTCAAACATTCACTGATTGGTTCACAACTTGTTTTTACCACATGCCCAAAAATCTAGAAGGCCGTAAGGTGTTGTTGGATAACAACTTATTTTCTCATTTTACCGATGAAGTTCTAAACTTACGCCAACAGAACAATATTGCCTTTGTATGTTTGTCCAAAATCTCGACTCATTTTACACAACCATTATATGTGGGTTTTCTCAGGGCATTCAAGAGCTCTTGGCGATCAACTTTATCTCTGTGGAAACAAGCACACCCATGATCAATATTTATCAATAAGAAAGACTTTTCCTATCTCTTGGCTACGACTTTTAATGAAATGGACGGGAAATCAAAAAACGGTGCCATTAAACAAGACCTCATTTCTTCTTTCAGAGCCACTGGTATTGTACCATTAGATACAGAAAGAGCTTTACAGAAAATACCAGATAAAAAGTCAATTGAGGACAATCATGTGCATAGTGTGTTGGCAAATTATCTTTAGCAACAACGGTACACAACTGGACCTAGTAGATTTTATTTTTTCTTCGAAATATCAGTGAATTTGTTTTAGTTTTATTTGTGCAGTATAAATCGGTGGAATATGATGAACCAATGTAAAATTATTGAGGGATTAAAAACGAAGAATATAATTTTTGTAACAAAAACCAGAAATAGAATGATTAATTTAGCCCCCCAAATTTTATCTAGTAAAAATAAGATAACGAAAATTAATTTATGTGCTGTCAAGCAAATTTAGGCATAATACTTACCTCATTATAGTGCATAATTTGTACCGTCACTGATCTAGAGCATTTGTATATGGTATTACACAAAAATTTATTACATTCATACAAAAAGAATTTAACGACAATTTTGAATTAAAAACGTAACATAAATAAGGATTGTTTCGTAGCTTAGTGTGAGGCGGGTGAGTTGGGAGATAATTTGCTTTCGCCAAATGGTTACAAAATCGTCATTAACAATTCGTCAAAGTTGCAAAGGCGTCAAACAAGATCACGGCGTTAAATAACTTCAGCTCTTGTTCACCCAAAGTCCACTAGGGTACTTTCCAGTTGACTCACCGCCACAAATCAGTTAAAATTGTTACGGTTTTAAATTACTCGAACTCGAACGTAGGTCGCAAGCCTTCTGAGTAACGGTTGTCGTGAGTTGTACACTCATGAAATTTAAAACTTGGACACTACAATTTCTGTAAACAAAAGTTTGCACATTGTGAAGCAGGTTAAGGGTACATTTACAAATTCTAACAGCTGTTACCCTGGCCAGCAAAAGCCCAGATTTTAACATTATCGAAAATGTTTGGGCTCGAATACTTGCTGTTATCCGAAGACAACAAGGGCCAAATTTTATACCAGTAAACCGTAATGCACTAATTGCAGCCATTGATACCGCATGGGAAACGATTAATATTAATTATATTGATACCTTGATAGCGTCAATGAGCAGACGCCTCCAAGAATGTATCAATAATAATGGAGGTCACACCCATTATTGATTTCTTATATTTATTTATATAGTAATACCTTTATTTAAAAAAAAGTTTTCATTTAATTTTAAACTATAACTTGGTATCTTAATTATAATTATGTAATAAATTCTTGTCAAAAACTAAATATATACGTTGACAATAAGAATTGCCTTAGTTTTTATTTTCACTTTTTATATTAACTACAGAAAAAATGAAACGTCATAAAATATACATTTTGTAAGGACTAAATATTATGAATAGAGAGTTTAATGATTTTTTAATAACTTACAATAATTAGTAGGTTAGATTTATTTAAAAATAAGTAATAATCAGTCAACCCAAATAACCATGTTTAGTTTTTGATTTAATTTAAAAGTTATTGCTTGTAGACGTTTTTAAATCAAAATTATTTCTAATTTTATTTTGTAAACATTTCCTAAACAAAATTTTGATTCGATAATTAATCGAGCTATGGTGTTTAATTAGCGATACCTTCAAATATATTCTTTAAAGAAAAAATTAAGTAAGCAACGTAAATTACCTATTTTCTAAAACGTGCTTAGTGTAATGATTCATTCTACAGTCCTTCTATAAGATAACCCCTGCTGAGACTACCTGCTGTTAGAATTGTAAATGATACCCTTAAGCCGCTTCACAATGTGCAAACTTTTGTTTACAGAAATTGTGGTGTCAAGTTTTAAATTTCATGAGTGTACATTACGACGAAATTCAAATTTACCTCGCACGTTACGGTTTTTCCCATTAGTGGATCGATTATTTTACAAAATTTACCGAAACGATGAGCGGACATTTTAAGATTTCTTTCTATTAGGCGTTTTCGGCGTGCTTTGTAAAGCTAAAAGTTTACAACTAAAGTATTAATGTAGCTTCAATAATTCTAAGTTAAATTGGTGTGTAAATATAAATCCGACTGCATTCGTCGTAAGTTGCTTCTTTTTTTATTTCTTTTGTTGTCTTGTGGTTGTGTTAATTTCTAATGACAACGTATGTTTCAGCACGTGTTTTGACCTCATACTCTACTTATGTATTACCATTGGAATATTTTCTGGGAGTTAGAACGATGAGTTAAGAATCCTTTGCTATAAAAACGTGACGACTACTACGGTTTCGCCTACATCGAAGTGCCAACGGCCAATTAACTCAACCGGGTGAGGCTTGTTCACGCTGCATGCCTGCTATTTCAAGAGTGCATATTTGCTTTCCGAGGTTTGTCGTCTAGTTCTACTAAGGGAAATCCTGTGGCTAACGATCTTCTAATAACTGTCAACTGCCGTCGTTAGCAAGAACCTTTCTTTTTGGAACTACATGTTTTAGTACACAGGTAAGTTTATTTTTTAAGAAACCTATTTACGTTGCATGTTTCTTAATTTCCAATCCTTAATTAGAACGTTAACTTTAATTTGGGGTGTAACAAACAAAAGCTTAACTGAATTTCGACATATTTGATTGCGAGCTTTAATTAATTTGTTGTTGCTGACGCCCGTAAGTTTTACGCGACAGAATCTCTTACTTCTCACATATTCTCTTAGTATTTGAAGTTGTATTTGCTATATTTACATGTCAATTTGTTTCTCTAATTTGTGTTCGTTTTAGCTTATTAGACTTTAAGTAAAACCTATTAAATTCCTGTTGGTCGGTTTTATTTCTTTTATTACCCAGCAGGTGGCGCCTCGTTACGCAGCAGTTTATTTTTTTCAGTTGTTTCAAGGAGTTCCGCAACTCACCGACTAAGCCGGACATTGTTGTGCTAACTCATACAAATACGGGATCTTTCATGAATTTAGTGCGTTATTTTGAGCCAAATAGTATTGTTTATTTTTTTTGTCTAGGTTGTATCGCTAGAGCCGTCACTTCCTTTTTTATATTATTTGTGAACTTCAACCGTTACAAAATAAAAAATTATATAAATATATAAAGAGGTTAGTTACAAAAAGAAATCTAAAGATTTGATAAACATAACATAAACTTGCCAAATATACACAGTTTATATGGGATTAACATTACTAAAATAGTAAATAATCAAATTGATCGCGTGATCAATGAACGTGAACCAGAGGTTAGTGTGGCGGAACGGACGGCGATGGAACGAAGGCGAGAAGTCGGAACAGAATAATTCTTTAAAAACGCCAAAATCTGGAACGGTAATACAATAAATTTTTTTTAATGGATTTTGCAAGGTAGGAATGTATGTTTGTAATCATCGAATTGATTAAAACCGTCAACACAAACTATTAGACTTTAAATTATTTCTTTTTATGTTTTTGTTTTATGACTAAATACAAATATCCAAAAACTGGTGAAACAGGGAAAAACTCCCAACTAACTTTAAAAAACAAAATTTATTTATTCCATCGTAACCATATGTACGTCACACATAACACTAAAATAAACGAGCCAATACGATGCTTTAAAACTCTATAGGTATCTAACCCCCTTGTGCACGTACTGCTCTCAAAACTTTTTGAATGTTACATTCTAAGCCGTCTAGGATGGGGGGTTAGGTTGTTTGGTCGCCGAGCCGTTATTTTAAGCTGTGAAGGCCTGACACCATTATGGGAAGAGAATGCAAAATGCTATTAACCTAACATGTAATAGTGTCTTAAAAAGAGCATAAACATAAACCCAAATAAAACTACAATTATACTTTTGACTAAACGAAGAGATTTAAATATTTTGAGTATTTAGTTAAATGGAATCACTACCCCCTCTCTAAGGTAGTAAAATACCTGGGAGTCACCTTGAACTAAAAATTAACGTGGGAGAGTCACTGAGTAAAACTACTACAAAGCTATAACTTTATGCTACCAAAAGATTGGCAAAACGTGGGGATTAAAACCTAGGGCAGCTAAATGGATCTACAAGCAGGTCATCAAAGCTGCAGTCATCTATGTCTCAGCAGTTTAATAGAGGAAAGTAGACCAAAGTACCGGGTAAGGGAAATTGGCAAAGGTGCCAAGGCTTGCATGCCTGATCACTATAGGTGCCATAAAATCTACATCCACTGCCACGATAAAGACTCTTTTCAGTTTGGATCCTCTACGGGTGGCAATTTAGGAAGAAGGTATAAAGCAGACTCTCAAACTACTTGAGGTATATTATTTTAAAGAAAGCGACTTTAAAGGTCATCTAGGAATTCCTAGAACCACTCCATTTTTTGATATAGCTGCAGTGAACGACCAGATGAACTTAGATATGATCTTTGATCAAAAGGTGTGAGGGCAAAAGCGGTGGGACCAAGGCTTAAAAGTCATGAATCCTTTAGTACTGACACCACCATTACAAAGGTACTCGCCATCTACGTGGTGGCAAAACATGTTTAGGGGGGGGGAGGGGGGGGTGGGGGGGGGGGGGGAGGGGGGGAAACACTACAAAGTAATATATGCTTTTATACGCTATCAGCCCTAAAAGCTGGCTGACAAAAATAAAGTTGAACTTGTTTAGGTGCCAGGGCATAAGAGGCAATGAGGAAGCAGATCAGCAAGCAAAACTAGGGGCAGCAAAACCTTTTATAGAGCCATCTTGTATGTACGGCTTTAGGCACAAAGATTACCAAGGGGTTATACCAAACTGGCTAATAAACAAGTTAACAAAACCAAGAGTAAACTGCTATGTCTCAGATATTCTAAGAAGTTCTTTAGCCCTAATAAAAAGAGGAGAAAGAAAGTGTTACACAGAAAAGAGTTAAAACTACTATGTGGTATATTAACAGGACACCTACCCATTGCAGGTATCACTTGAAAAAGATGAAGCTGTTAGTTGGTAACACATGCAGGTACTGTGATGAAGAAGTAGAACGTATAGACCACATTATCAAAGAAATAAACACCTAGAACTCATCTTCATTTTGGAAGAAAATTTACTAAAACTTCCCTACTAGAGACCTGATCGAATTTTTCAAAGACATAGATCTTTTTTAACTCCAACTAAAGGGGGGCACAAAAGATGTAATCTGGTCGCAAAGGAGGTTTTTTATGACACTCACTCTATTCTTAATAATAATAATAAATACAAGAATAATTACGAATAAAAATATTACAGTAACGAAATTTAGCAATTTATCTTAATTAAATGTCATCTGGTACTTCTGCAATTTTGTTGACGTCGTTTATTAAAAGTACCTTTGATTTCTTAGATTTGTATTGTCTTTCTGCACTTGGCTATGCGTTTAATACATAAATAACTATCATTTTTTAATAATTGATAACTAATCAATCTTATTGTGAACTGTATAGATAATCACTCAGTTTTAATTTGTTCACATATGTTTGCAAATGCTAGATTAATTATTGTTAATTTATATATTAATTAATTTAATTAATTATTTTTCTCTACTGTAACTTTTTTATTTTACAAATAATTTATTTAAAGAACAATAAAATACTAATTAAATGCCATCTGAAAATGACACATCATTTGATTCTGGATATACTTTATCTACATATCCTCAACATTCAAAACCTGATACCGAAAACTTTCCACGTATCTGCACAAGATGAGACAGATGCTGGGTGTTCAAACTGGCAGTATAAAAAAGTGTTTAGTAAGAAATCACAAAAAAAAAGTTGTGATAACGACTAAAAATTTGATAAATAAAACCAATAAAAGCTTATTTTTTAAAGATTCATTCTTCAATAAACCTTTTGATAATCTTGAGCACATAACAAATGCCAGATGTTCTTCGTGTTACTCCAAATTTAAAAACTTACATAACCTTAAGATTCATTTGGGAAGATCTCAAACATGTAAAGCTTCAATTCATCTGATCGCTCATTTATCGACCGTTCACTTTTTTACTGAAAATAAATATCCGCCTGGTTAAAAACATTGCCAAAGCTGTACCTCCTATGCTTTCTTGCAAGTACACAAAACTAATCAGAATTGTAACTTTTAAAAATACCACGTGGCTTAGCAAGAAATTTTTCTGTTTCCTTTTCTTACTTTTGCCGACAATACAAAAAAAAATAAGGTATCTTACAATTATCGGAAATAATCTTCAAAATAGTCAAGACATCACACACTCTCAAAAGATTCTAGTTAAAAAATCTAATCTATCAACTTACCTTTAATTCAAAGTCTAAACAGTCCGATGGAAATTTAGCCGGTGTTCTACCTATCCTTACAAATGACAACACTTTCGTATCCAATAACACGTCCATACTTCAACAGCTAACAAGCAAACATCCTATGACCGATAACTCCATTAAATTTCTACCAGAACCTTCTTACACTGATTGCAGTATTTCCATAAGTAACATAGAATTGCAAAAATCAATTTTTCTTTCTATACGGGATCAGATGCCGGTTTCGATGGTTTACCATCTTAACATCTTAAAGATATGATATCTCCGACAAACAATGTTGCCAATAATAATTTTTGTCTGTTTGACCTCTTTCTCCAACACTATACTTTCTGATCTGGTTTCCGAAGATGATTGTCCTTAGTTGTTTGGTGCATCCTTAACAGCTCTTGCAAAGAAAGATGGCGGAATTAGACCAATTGCTGTAGGAAACACATTCCGCCGTTTTGTGGTAAAACTAGCATGCAAGCGTTATTATGATCATGCTGGACAAAAATGAGATCGTTCTGCTCGGTGCTCTACTGACAGATTTCTGGATACTAGCCATTTTAACCCAAAACATAAACACAACGAAGTTGCTGATCTTTTCTTTTTTATTTTATTACATACCAGTGTTGCTTCAAGATTAACATACACTAGATGAATCACAAATAATTTTAATAGGATTTTGGGAAAAAATGACAATTTTCTGCGTATGAACGACTACTGCGCCACCTAGTAGTCATTACAAAGACTCAAAATGTAAATTTTGACGTTACACATTGTAGTCCAAGCAAATAGACTTTTTTCAAGAAATTTTTATTACAGCATGGAAACCCGGTGTCACAACCAGCACGCGTGAAAAAGGGTGCTTTTTAATTTATTTAAGAAAAAAAGGCAAAAATCTGCGTTTTTTGCGTTTTTTGGCATATCTAGCAAAACTATGCAGTTTTATGAAAAAACAAAATTGAAGATCAAGAACCTTAGTTTTAGTTTGCTTGTGTTTTTTTTGTGTGTTGATGTTCGTAACAACGAACTGAGATGGGTTCGTGAAGCTCAAATCATTGCTAAGCTCAAGTACTTTAATTTAATCTAGGCCAGTTCGGTGGTAATTATTTGTTTGTCGGTTCATGTATTTTTTATTTAAGCGTCGGTCGGTAAAACTCGCATTTCAACGCGCCCGGTACCGGGGTTGATTTTTGTTGTTTTACTTTTAGGAAAAGCGGGTGAGTTATTAACGTTACAATAATACACGACCGTGGTGTAATCTCTGTATAGTTTGATATTTTGAATTTCAATAGAAAACCGGACATAATTCATGTTTCTTATTTTTTTCGAACTTGTTCTTCAAGTGTTCACTTTTTCCCTGATCTATAGTGAGCATTTGTTGTACATTTAAAAAGATTAGGGTGGCTCCTGACAACCCCAATTTGGACTCACCTCACGCCGAAGACAAAGAGTAATGTATAGCCAACTCGTTGCGTCGTGGGGTTGTTTTTGAATTTTCATGGCGTAACAGAATCTTCTCATCGGTCCCCAGCAGCCCCGGTCTTGATATTTTTAATAATTAAATTAAAATACAGGTACAATTATTGTATTCGTATTCAAATTAAAAACTCTTATCATAAATTGTTCTCGTATCAATTACAATCTCTTTAATCGACCTTATACCAAATACGCAATATTGAAAGTTTACAATAAAGAAAAAAAATACTGAAATGTGTTTGTATATTCAAATTTATTCTATTGTACATAAATACAAACATAAATAACAACCTTTGTTATGTGACATGTTACAAATGTTTTCGTTCATTAACCAAAACGTTTTACCAAAAATACGCTTAGACGAACGCAAACTGCTGTTGTCAGTGGTATAAAATTAAATAAAAACAATCAGATTAAACTAACAAAAAAGATTTTTGAAAAGACGACGTCAGGTGGATAACGCGAACATATCTGCGAGTTCCTACCACAAGGATTTATTAAATTAACGCTTCCTTTTTTAGTGTCGAAAGCTAATTTTTTGCACATACTTACATTCACTAATTTGATTCAAAAAAAAATTAAATGTTTTAATAAGTAATACTTGTATAATTCATTTTTTTTACAACACTTACTTTACAACAAAATAATTATTTAATGCTTTTGACTTTCTTGAGCTTTAGATTTTCAGCTACGTTTACCAAATGCGTTTAGTGAACTGAGCTCAATTTAATGAACATTCTCGTTCAAATAAAAGTTTTGCGCTAGAAATCGCAAAGGGTGTATTTGAACTTTTCGTGGATTTCTTAATTTAATATTGTTACTTTCTAGGCATGTAACAAACAATTACAATTTAACCATAAAGAAAAAAAAGCTCAGTTATTGATTTGCATAAAATTAAGAACAAAACATTGGTTATCGATGTTTTAAAATAAATACATCTTTCGTTAACGAATAAAGAGATATTCGAAATATAAATAAATATTTAAAAACATTTTTATGAGGCATTGCACACACTTTGACATAGTCAATAAATTTTGATACAAAATAGCTCCGTATTAAAAAAAAAACCAGTTCAAGAATATTATTATTTCTACTTTTTGGATTCTACGCAAATTTTGTTTCGTAATAATAAACAGCAAATTAGGTTATAATATAGTGGCATCACACAGATATAACTTGTAGTTTGTTTAGAAATCTAGCAGAAGTATAAACATTTTTAATTACTTACTTGAAATTTACGAACCCGTGCGACATTCATACATGATTTGGGTTTGACATCAGATTACTTGAACTAAAATATTGTTTATTTGTTATGTTTACTTATAATAGATTTAAAAACAAATTGTGTTGATTATTCAAAACTTGTTTATGGCGTGTGTTGTCAAAATGTTACAAATTGTAAATGAATCGAGGAACCTAAATGTTATTAATATTGTTTATATTTTTTTTTTTTATTAATATTATTCTTATAATTTTTTCAGATTATTTGGGTTCTTCTAAGGAAGACGGGTTTGATATTAAGTATCTAGAAATTATTTGCCATGTATTTCTAATAATTACAAATTTTGTGTTAATATACAATTTGTTACGGTCAGAAGTTAGAAATCGTACCCGACCAGCGGAGAGTAGAGTGTGGGCTTAGACCAGTATAAAACTAGTCCAAAAAAGTCAGTTAATTAAGAACGCCAAGTTACAATAGCTGACGAGGAAGCTAACAAAAAACTAATCGTTAGCAACTATCCTGTACCCAACAAATGCAACAACCGAAGAAATTTTTGGTTTACAAAACAGAAATTCAATTCACAGTATAATGTATAATTTAATTTACTGCCCAATAATTGTTTCGTCCGCGATTGTGCGGGTCACCTTCAATTCGTAATTTGCCCTCGTCTAGTTCAAAAATAAATGGTAAAGGCGTAGGGTCTTTAATTTTTTTAAGGCGCTTTTGAGTTACTACAATAGAGAGGGGAGGGAGAAAAATAACAACAAACAAATTTTAGGGTAATTCAAAGTCTCTATTGTCGCCAATATAATAGCGAGAAGTTCAGAAGCAAGGAAACACGCTATACATACGTCCCAAAATATAATACAATATATGTACAAAAACGAAAAATTAAAGCGTGTAAAATGTTCCAAGCAATCTTTGTGAACCCAAATAATACTTAATCATGGTTAAAAAAACTACCTTAACTTAACGAATGAAATGTTACTTAAACACTATTTATTTATTTATTTTCTTTTTTTAGCGGCCAAACAGCATCAATCGTAAAATAAAATTATTGACTGTTAATCAACCACAGCTACATACAAGTAAATTCTCGTTGACAGATTCCGACTTACATCAAAAATGACAGTACAAGGTGCGCGCGTAATAAGAATAAATTATGAAAATGATTATTTTAAGTATATTTATAATAATCAAAGTGAGTGCGTGTGGGGAAAGAAATCTTTTCAGTTTCATTTATTTATTCTTTTCAAAATTGCTTAATGCGAATTGTTTACGTAAGTGATCACTAACACGAGTTGACACTAGATGTCGCAGAACTTATGGTTTGAATATGATGCATTTGTACAATAGTGAACTTACTCTCGAGTTGTCTCACTCTTGAAGAATCCCAAAAGGATGAAACAGCTGTCGAGTAATTCTCGGTGTTTGTTTGCTATTGTACAACCTCTTTCGAACTTACAGCAGGCGATTTAAGATTTTTATTTTTGCTAACACTTATGTTGGCTATAATTATCGAAGAATGGACTTATGTAACTGTTTTTACATACCTGTCGACGAAGTTGCTTAATGCGTACGTGACTGCTAACACGAGTCAACACTAGATGTCGTAAAATTTATAGTTTTAATATATTTAGTTGTTTATTTAATTATGTACACACCCACGCGCACAGGCAACTCCCTTTTATTTATGTTTTTTTCGTAAAATTAACCGGTAAAATTGACTCTATAATCTAAATACAAGATTACTTATTTGTACTCCTTCCAGAGGCGGCTGTCGGTGTTGGCTACAGATTACGTTTTGGACTCAAATCCTCAATGGTAGATTTTCTTTGGTAATGTCAACTACTTTGTACGCACGTTCTCTGTTGGGTAAAACCGATGCTCAATTGCACTCTTGGAAGCGGCACATAGTTCGAAAGCCAACAGAGGACAGACCAGGTATCAATCAAACTAAGTAGAATTCCACAACAAATGTCTCTTCAAAATGTACGAAGGAAAAATAGTGGAAAATAAATGATGTAAGAATAAAACCTTGAATAAAAACTTACTTAACATTAAAATTTTGCACGCAACAATAATTTGTAGGCATAGACTCACCCTGATAACAGATGAGGGGTTTTAAAGACTTTCAACTTTTAGCACGAATTTAAATTTGAGGATTAAATTACTCGCTTCCAATAAGATATTTTGCCAAATTGCAATTAAAGAGCGGATAATAGGTGGGATCCAAAAATAACTTCTAATGAGGCTTAATAATTAGTCTTTAATTTTAGTTTTGTACAGGGTGTGGCGCGAAGAGTTTTGATTAAAAGTAATGGCGGATAGAGTTATGTTAAAAATCTGAAATTACGAAGCTATAGGTTTTCGATGACGCCGAGTTCAAATATAATATTGTCCTTAATGTGGCACTTCCGGTTATACCGGAAGTAGACGTCAACTTTGTTATTTTAAATGGAACCTAGTATTTTTATTTTATTTTCGGATTCTACATGAAATTTTAGATTAAATTTGTGAACAATGTCCTATACCAAAAATGAAGTATTTTCGAGATATTTCGATTTTTTAAAATTTTGAAAAAATCTAGTCTACATTGAATACCGATATCTCCATTAATAACGAAGCTAGTGACGTGAAATTGTAACTAATAAACAACAAGCGCTTGCCCGTTAACTCCATGTGTCCAACTCATTGATATTTCATACAGAGTGTTTAAAACTTAGCTGCCACCGTGGCCAATTTAAATCATTTATAAGTTGCTTACTTTAAATAGAACACCCTGTATTTTATTACATTTTCGCTGTATTTTTAAGCCAATTCGTTTGGTATCAGTATTCCCTATACCTAAATCCAACCAGTTTTGAGATATTTCATTATCTTTGTTAAAACATAACAACACTTAATTATTTCAACATTAGTAAAGGGTAGGCCATGATTTCCATTATTTAAGGTGATATTTTGATATTTTTCATAAGTTATTAATTCTGAAAAGTAACCAATAGCCTGAAGGATTATTAATTATGGATATCATTAAAAACGTTGACTAGGTATTTTGTATTAATTTAATTAGATAACTTACAAACAAAAATAACTAAATGTAATATTAAACAAATAAAGTTTTATAATAAGTGTTCAAAATTAGCTCCATCTACTTCTAAACATTTATGAATCCTTTTCATTAAGCTACGTCTTGTAATTCTGGAAATATGGTCGGGTGTTAGAGAATTAAAAGCAAGTAAGACTCTTTGCATCATATCTTCCTTTGTCGTAACAGGTTTGGAAAATACCTGATTTTTAATGTAACCCCAAATACCAAAATCTAAGAGCCAAATCAGGAGAGCGAGCTGGCCAACGAAACGGACCTTGATTGGCAATCCATCTATCATCAAACATGTCGTAAAGATGGTCAGCAACACGCCCAAAGTTATGAGGAGGTGCTCTATCTTGCTGATACCAAGCTGAAGTCGCTCTCCATTTCTTAAAGTATGTAACGCGGGTCGTATGACTTTTCTAAAATGTCGCAATATCTTTCACCGTTTAAATTTTCATCATAAATTTTATTGCTAAAATTTTATCGTCTTTTATTGCACAAAAACATTAAAACTCCAACTATCTTGGAAAGAACGTTCTTTAATAACATGTGGATTTTTTAGACCAAAATGGGAATTATGTCGATTAAATAATCCATTTTTGCTAAACTTTGCTTCATCACACCATATAACTTTTTTTATGAAGTTTTCATCCTCTTGGGTCTTCATTAAAAACCATTCACAGAGTTGCCCTTCGAGGAGGATCATCTAATTTTAAGTGCTGACCAAATGATACGAAATGGTTTCCATTTGTGTTTTTTAAATGGATGAATTGTTCTCGTCGACAAAGTAAGATCTCTTTCAAATCTCTAATAGAGGCATTTGGAGAGGCCGTAAAATAACCCAAAACATTAATTTCGTTTATGTCATTGTCCACTAGTGGTTTATTTTTATTAATTTGTGTCTTAAATTGACCAAACTGACGGCAGTTTTTAAGCAATCTTCTTACAATATTGGATATCTTTCTGCAAAAACACGACAAGTCCTTTCAACAATTCTATTACACTCGCGTAAATAATAATAAGATTTAGGAAATCATCATTAGTAAACCCTACATTTGCCATTATTTACTATGAAATACAAACTGGTAAAGAAAACTGTCAAAACAACATAAACATTAACGTTCTAACTATCAAATCTTTGACAGCCATGGCCTACCCTTTACTAATGTTGAAATAATTAAGTGTTGTTATGTTTTAACAAAGATAATGAAATATCTCAAAACTGGTTGGATTTAGGTATAGGGAATACTAATACCAAAGAATTGGTTAAAAAATACAGCAAAAATGTAATAAAATACAGGGTGTTTTATTTAAAGTAAGCAGCTTATAAATGATTTAAATTGGCACGGTGGCAGCTAAGTTTTAAACACTCTGTATGAAATATCAATGAGTTGGATACATGGAGTTAACGGGCAAGCGCTTGTTGTTTATTAGTTACAATTTCACGTCACTAGCTTTGTAATTAATGGAGATATCGGTATTCAATGTAGACTAGGATTTTCAAAATTTTAAAAATCGAAATATTCGAAAATACTTCATTTTTGGTATAGGACATTGTTCACAAATTTAATCTAAAATTTCATGTAAAATCGAAAATAAAATAAAAATACTAGGTTCCATTTAAAATAACAAAGTTGACGTCTACTTCGGTATAACCGGAAGTGCCACTTGAGGACAATATTATATTTGAACTCGGCGTCATCAAAACCTATAGCTTCGTAATTTCAGATTTTAACATAACTCTATCCGCCATTACTTTTAATCAAAACTCTTCGCGCCACACCCTGTACAATACCAGTGTCCATCTTTTGTGTCAGCAATTGAATTTTATAAGAATTCGTCGTTTAACACCGTATTATCACTAAGAAATGTTGATAACAGATAAATGTTGGCCTAACTGTGAGATGGTGTACGGGATATAACGCCTAACCGCAGGTGTTTTTAGCGCCGTCAGGAAAGAAAAATCAACCAAACATCGATCCAAACAGAAGAAAAAGATATGCTGTGAGAGTAGCGAGATAATCTGGTTACAACAATTAAACACACTATATTCTTAGTTATCACAATAATAATATTATGCAGTAGTTTAATTAAATAGCATTCAGTAAATTTATACACAGTTACGGTACTGTTTAATTCGCGTCTGCAGATTGTAAATGTGAAGTAAGCCACTAATTTACCGAAAATATTTAATACAGAGGCACTCGTGTTTAAACTACTAATAGAAACTTAGGTGGCAGTTGAATCATGTAAGTAACTTAATCTTAAATATGGTATTAAAATTTTAATTCGGTTAAGGATAACCAAAGGCATCAACTTAAGAATGGAACCATTTGTAACCGTCTGTCAATGAAAGAAGCCAGCAAGTGGGTGGCTTATAGTATAATTAACCTAAATGATTTCAACTTTTAGTTATAGTTAAGTTGCGAATTAAAAAGTTTTAAAACACAAAATTATGATAGCTGAAGGCGTACTCACGTTAGCAATGTTCGACTGCTTGCGTTTAACGTCTATTTGCAGTGATGCGGCAGTCACGAAATAACAAAGAAAGTATCAGACTTTAATCGAAGAAGTCGCCCGCGGTTTCAACCAAGATTGTGTATTGAGGTAGCACACTATGGTCCAGTTGCTGGAGGTACCAATAACATTTCTCCGGTTTTGTTGCAACTCTAATATTTTCCCAGATTTCTCTACGACAAGGTGTGTATTATGTAATTACAAATATGAAAGTCTCCCAACCTGATGGCCGATTAGAATTTTAACTCAGAAAGCAAATTTTGCCAACGTAAGAATGGGTAGTTGCCTATACGACAGGATTGCAACTTCAATATCTTTTTGATTTTTGGTAAAAATGCATCCTTAACTAGGCTTGTCGGCCTGGGTAGCTCTAATCGGAGACAAATGCAACAAAGATTTAACAATGTATTTACAGGTTATACGAAGTCTGGCTATTAAATAACGAGACTGGTTACAAAAAAGGGTTTTATTAGGAAAATTATTCTACATTCAATATACTCCCCTCCTCTTGCCACACACTTTTCCAAACGTTTTTTCCATTGATCGAAGCAGTGCTAGAAGTCTTCTTGGATGAAGGCCTTTAGGAGCTCTGCCGTTTTTTGCTTTACCGCTTCCATCGACTCAAATCGGGTCCCTTTCAAAGCAGATTTTATCTTCGGAAACAAAAAAAAGTCGCACGGTGCCAAATCTGGCAAGTACGGCGCGTGTTCGAGCACTTGAGTGCGCTTACCAGCCAAATACTGCTTCACAGATAACGCGTTGTCCTGGTGCAAAATCCACGAGTTGTTCTTCCACAACTCGGGCCGTTTCTTTATCGGCGTTTACAGCCTCGGCAATCATCCGTATGCTCATTCGACGATCTGCTCGCACAATTTGGTTGATTTTGGTCATTGTTTTCGGGGTTGAAACAGTGACGGGGCGACCTGGGCGCTGGTCATCTTTAGTGCTTTTTCGGCCCTCACTGAAGCGCTTACACCACTCAAAAACACGTGCACCAGATAGAGAATTGTCCCCATAGGACTCTTGCAATAATTTATAGCATACAGTCAGAGTTTTTTTCAATTTAACGAGAAATTTGAGATTGATACGTTGCTCTTGTTTTTCGTCACACATGGTTTTCGGCACGAGAAAAAAACACGTTTGTTTCAAACCGCTACTACACAAATACTATAATAGTGACGTAAACGTGTTTTGGTACGTGCATAGAAAAGATATCTACATACTCAACACACTACTCGTTTTTTTTTCCATCCGTCTAAGGCGCCGTCTAGGCGGACAGTCTTGTTATTTAATAGCCAGACCTCGTATACATAAAAATAGAATTTGATTTTAGAACGGCAAAATAAAAATAAAATTCAAAAATAAATTATAAATTTGAAAAACGGCAGATATGGAAAATCACCGGCGAAGAAGGTTTTCTATGAAAACGGAGAAGAAGGTGTTCTACGGCAACGAATAAGAAGGTTTTCTATGACGACTGAGAAAAAAATTGTCCGTTTCTTGTCTTGTCTTGTCTTAGAATGGTTGATGATCCAAGAATGTTCTTATATCCCGTCATCTTGAGGGATGTGGTCTGCAACAGAAATTTTAAATATTATTTGTGTTAATCTTGAGGAGCCGGAAAAATTTTAGACGTTGTCGAGGAAAACGGTCTTAGAGCGTTTAATGTTGAAAAAATAGGATACGTCGTAGTTGGTGGTTTTGCGGATGAGCGGATAGGGTTGGGTTTGGTTTTTCGTGATATGGCGGAGTTGTCCTAGGATAGTAGGTAGATTGGCGTTGTGATATAGGTTGTTGTTTCGGATGTACCAAGGAGCATTAAAAGTAAGACGGAGGGCTTTGTCTTAGATTGTTTGAAGTTTTTGGATGTGAGGGTCGGCGACGTGACTCCAGACGGGAAACGCATACATCATGATAGGGTTTATGATGAATTTGTATAGGAGGAGTTTGTTTTACGACATAAAAGAAAAGCTAGCGTTTTTTGGCAGCCACAACCTTTGTTAGAGGCCGATTGGATGTGAGATGTAAAGATAACACCAAAGTATTTAGTGGATTTGGTCCATGCAATGGGAGTATTGAGAATGGTTAGTTGGCCATCTGGTCGGTGCTTGAGTTTGCGGAAAAAGATTACTGCAGCACTCTTTTCCGCGTTAACGGAAATAAGCCAGTCAGTAAACCAGGGTTTTAAAACGGCGAGTGTGGATTGTAGGTATTGAATTAGGTGTTTGGATTGCCAGGATGGCGGTGTCATCGGTGTACAGTGCTAGTTCGGTACGTGGGTTTTTTGAAATAACATGGGTGTAGATATTAAATAGTGTAGGTGAAAGGCGGAGCCTTACGGAACTCCGGCGGTGAGGTAGCAAACTGAGGCTTTGACGTTGTTTAACTTGATTTGGATACGGCGGTGTGACAGGAATGAGTGGATTATGCAAATTAATCTTAAGTGAATGTTGGAAGAAATAAGTTTGTAGACAAGGCCAGGGTGCCAAACACGGTCTAAAGCTTTTTAGACGTCGAGAAATACTGCTCCGACGGCCTGGTTGTTGGCAATGAATTAGTAGCAGTATTTGGTTAAGCGTAAGAGTTGTTGGGTTGTGGAGTGGTAGGATATTTAATTGGGAGATGTCCAGGTTAAGCTTGTGTAGGATAATTCTTTTAGCGATTTTTGAAAGTGCAGGAAGTAAACTGATCAAACGGTGGTTTTGTGAAAATGTAGGGTCTTGAGTTTTGGTTTTGAGTTTACTATTGGCCGTTCCTTTTGTTTGCGGGTTTTTTGTTTTGGAAATGCAAGGCCATTGACGTCACTATCTCCTCGTATCGAACAGGCGAAATTGTTCTTGTTCTGGGATCACATTTGTCTACCGTATTTTCCAGTATAAAATTTTGAAGTTAGCTTCATAAAACTTATCAATAAAGTTTTAATTATTTTTGACGGTACTCTTACAAACCGTTACAAATTTAAAAAGTTAATAACAAAAAAATAGGTACAACCGATTTTCGTAACCATACCCACTTGACTCATTTAAGATTTTTTGTCACGATGTACCGATTAATAAAATTTTGTACTACATAGACATTTTTCCCTTATCCCTTATTTGAATTAATCTGCAAAAATTTAGTTATTGTTTGAGACCAATATTAAATAAATTAAAGTCTGTCCAGAAACGAAGCGAAGTAATAAATCAACATGTTTAACTGATTCCAATGGTGTACCGATGTATTGATACTTTTTGAAAAGGAAGTTAAAAATGTAGAAGATCTGTAACCTATCATTATTAATTAATTATTTTGACACATTTCATCTTATTAAATGTTCAAATTGACCTCCACCTACTTGCATGCAATGATATAAACTACTGACTGTAATAAACTGAAATTTGACACATGAGTTTGTTTAAACATTTCTGTTTATTATAGTCATTAGTTTTTGAGGTATTCTAAAAAAATTTTAATTTTACCACCCTGTAACTTTTTAACAAAGCTTTCTGATAAAAACTTTATATGAAAAACCTAATTTAAAATTTTTATTAAATAATACGTCGGTTTTTTGTGGCTACCATTAGTGAATCACCTTGTTTATCAGAAATTACTAATATCATTATCGATCACATTTTTAGAATTTTTACTAATTAATTACTAATAATTGAACTAGAAAGTATGTAATGTATTTGGAATGACACATTAATAGATCTTAATGTGTTCTTAATGATATAATTAAAGGAGAAATATAGTATGTAATTATAACGATAGCCTAACTAATGATTATTGTCATATTATATCGGTTTATTATAAGGTGTACTGACGCTGAAGTATTGAGTTTCATTGGAATGGCATTGAGTCCTGAATTTATTCCAAGGAAACGCGTGAAGAGGTCTGACGCTTTCTGCCAACGAAAAAACTATTGTGCTTAATGTGTACAATTAATTGAAATGCCATAATCCGTTGAAAACAACCCAAGAGACAATTGATATGTGTTCACATATTACTGGCATTAGAAAAAACAACAATATTCAGACTTTTGCGTGAAGACAAAGTTTTTGTGCGTGAGCCTAGTTTATCTCATGGTAGAAAAAAAACTGAAATACCCGAATATGTAAAAAGTACAATTAGAAGAATAGTGCATTCGTTTTATTTTAAAAAAGAAATACCCACATTAAATAAAATTGTGTCAGTTGTGAAAGAGGAAGAGTAGAAGAATGTTGTGGCAAGTTTTGCACGAATTGAATTTTACATGGAAAACATGGGTAAATGAAGGTTATACTGTGGGAAAAATGTGGCAAGACCAAAATGTAACTAGTAGACGACAGGCTTTTTCAGAATGATTATCTACAAGTTTAAGACCTCCTTCAGGAAAAGGGCGACGCTTAATTATTACGCATATAGAAAGTGACAAAGGCTTTGTAGAGGGAGGTTTACTGCTATTTAAATCGAAAAATACCGGTGATTACTACGAGGATATAAATGGGGATGTTTTTGAGGAATTTTTTAATCAAAGGTTACATTTAATACTGGTTCCGTAATTGTTATGGACAATGCCAGATACCATTCTAGACAAATCAAACGTTTACCTACAACATTCTGGAAAAACACGTTATAATGGAATGGCTTTTCTCAAAAAATATTGCTTTCGAAAATGATATGGTAAAAAAGGAACTACTAAGTCTAGTACAAGATCTTAGAACGAAGTTTAAAAGATATGCAGTTGACAAAATGGCAGCAAAACGTGATATTTTTTTCTACGCTTACCGCCATACCATTGTGAATTAAACCTTATAGAATTAATATGGGCGCAGGTGAAGTTCAGTAGCGAGAAATAATACCACGTTTAAATTAAGTGACATTCGACAACTTTTAATGAGTTACGTTTGAATGGTTTAGACAATGTTATGTTTAAAATAATAACACTATTCTGGACTTCCATTGTCTATATATATATTTTTTAATAGAATAAACACAACGTTTCGATTGCTATTGAATCCTCAATCGTTTTCAAGTGAATACTAACAAACTTAAAGACTACTGTAACTTATATACTAATACAAAGTTAGTGAAGCGATCAAGCGTACAAAGTTAATGATGGGGACGTAGACTAAGATTAGTCAGGCGTCCAATTAAGGGTTTCCACACATTGTTTATCGCTACGCTGGGTTGACTAAAGACATTCTTGTTGTTGTCGATAAACGCTGCTTCTTTAAATTTTCTCTTGTACTTGTGCTCTTCTCGGTGTATAATTCTTACTTCCGACCATTTCATTTTGTGATGTTTTTCCCAGGAGTGTTGGGCAATGCCGGATTTCAAAGTCTCTCCTCTCTACGTATGGGTTTTATGTTCTTTCAACCTGATATCTAAGGATCTTTTGGTTTCCCCTACGTATCACTGACCGCATTCACATGGGACTTCGTAGATGCAATTCTTGGAGTCACGACTGTTTTTGGTCTAGTTTTGGAGATCATGCTACCAATAGTTCTTGATGATCTGAATACCGTGTTAATGTCATAATTTCTTCCTATCCGCTTTATTTTTTCAGATAATCCTTTGACATATAGAATGCTGAGTAGTGTTTTGGGTTTCTCTTCGGTTATGGCTGGTTGTTTCTTAGAGAGTTGTAGAACAGTTTCTACTACTCGTTTCAGGTAACTATTTTTTATAAGGTCTCTTCTGATGTTCTTGATTTCATCTTGTAGTCGTACCTCTGTATTACATAGACTGTGAGCTCTATCGACTAAAGACTTAATAATCCCTTTCTTTGTTGTTCCACTGTGATTAGAGTCGTAATTCAGATATTGGCCGGTATGAGTTGGTTTCTGATGTCACAATATCCTCATTGTTTCTTTTTGCAAGGACGTCCAAGAATGGTAGTGAGTATTCCCTTTCTTTCTCCATGGTAAATTTGATGCAAGACAACTTACTGGTAACGGCACTAAAGGTTAGAATTATAGTCTAATAGTAGATGTTAAACGCTAAATTTGTTTATCATAATTTCATTTTAAACGTGATCTTGACACAGTGCATTGGTCGGTGTTTACACGCAATCGGCATTTTGTCGGCGCAGATGTATAGAATAAAATTTTTAGACCATTTCTAAGTCATATTACTTTTTTAAATTGATTTTATTCCTTTGAGTAATAAGAGAATCAAGTGGTAGCTGGCTAACAATTTGGTTTAATACTATAAAAATGCTAAAATTCTTTTATTTATCGAGTGTTTTAAATTTCAATGATGGAGTTCAAATATTTTGACAAGAAATACATTTTTGCATTTTATTGATGTGAGTGTATTAAATCACAGCAATATTTATTTTCGTTTGCTACTATTATTATGAACCATTGGATGTATTACGTTACTTCGAGCACCAAAATTGCATAGATTTTTTGTTTTACGAACTTATTTGTATTTTTATTTTTTTTTTAATAAATTAATTGAAAAAAATCTCCGTCATAAATTCATTCAACTTATATTTATATCGATGTTCCAAAACGTACTCGCCCCATACTAGTCAGTTTATTAAATTCCAATAGAAGTTATGACCGTTTCCTTCCGACATCATTCGCTTATAGAAAATACAGTTAAAATAGAATTACTAAAGTAACGATTAAAGTTAATAGATGTGAATCTTATAAGTAATAGCACAGAGTACGTAGTATGTTTTAATGTACTTGTACGTATGTCCCATTTGTTTTTAAATACGGAAAAGTGAAAACCAATAAATGCTTGCCGATGCTTTTCATATTGAAAATGCCATTTGCGTGTTGGTATTTTAATACTTTGAATTGTTCGTCACTAATTCTCTATTAATAAAAAAGTAAATTCCAACGAATTCATCAAGCGACCATTAATATTAAAGCTTATAATTGAAAAAAAGAAGAAAACTCAGTTTTTACGTATTTAAAGTTACGAATGAAAGAAATAAGAAAATTACCAAATTGCAGTAAATCAAACGACAATTAATCTTATTTAATAAGTAGCGTGATAAATTACTTTTAAGACTTTGATAGTAGTTTTAGAAACTCTGACAGAATGGGAAATTTTTAAAGCAAAATCCAAATAAAATCTCCTCGAAACGGCAAGATATTTCATTACCGACAAGAGAGCACAAACGAAGAATTGAATTGTCTGCGTGCCGTTAACAATAGCCGTATCAATTTCTAAGAAAATTGACTTTCAGTAATATGATTTTAGAATGGTTGACAACTAATTACGGTTTTATTGCAACGTGCTAATTGTTCCGACAATATTAAGAACTCAATTATTGTTTACGGTTACCTATTCATTGAATAGAATGTATACCCTGTACTTCGTTTTTACGAAATAGGATAATAAATAAACGCACTTGAAAGGTTCAACTAAAGCTTCAAACTTAAGAGTTTTACAACGATTTTAAAGAATAGAGTATAAAGTACAATTCAATATAATTACACACTTTCACTAAGTTACTATTATCAGTTGTTTACAATATTGTAAAACATACTGGTGAAATACAAAAAACATTTGCTTAAAATAAAGCGCCTATTTTTTTTCATGTCTGTCTCCGAAATTAAACGGGTAGTTCCAGACGTCGTAGAGACTTGAGATTTGGCATGCCGATGGGTCTTGCCTTCAAACCAACGGAAAAAATCTAAAAACCGAAAATTTTCATACAGTGGCGGGGCCAAGGGGTCTTCGTCCGCTATAGGTTTAACATTATTCAGAGAATAATGGAATCAACCTACATGCACGCGGAGTCTAACATTATTAAATTCATGCATTAAAATGTGCCCGTCAATGGACAGGCTTTTTACAAATACATAATATTCACCTGTCAAAGTTGTATAGCTTACTTGATAAATATTAAAATTGTTACAAATCAGTCTTCATTATGAAAATTTGCATTTTCCATGACAACCTGAACATTTAGCTATAGGACACTATAGTATTGTTTGATAGGTCATTACATTTTACATTTGTTGTTGATATAAAATACAGAGTATTCCATTTAAAATAAGCAACTTATTGCGGTTCAAAACATGTTATTATTTAATTTTATTTTGTACAAATACAGTGAAACCTCTGTTAACGGACACCTCTTATTAACGGACACCCCCCTACAACGGACAATTTTTGATTCACGGAATGTAACTATACGGAATTTAAATAAAACAAACCTCTGAATAACGGACCCTCTGAATAGCGGACGCGGACAGCACATTCAGTACTTTTCCTATGACATGATTCACAAATTTCATTCTCTACAGCGGACAACGATATATGTATTTATAAACTGATCCCAAACCGAAACAGATGTTCTACCACTTAGGTGGATTATTTAGCAAAGGATTAGTGATTCACAAAAATTTTAAATAATGAATGGGGTTGTTTTGAATCGTTCTTAATCTTTATTGCTTTACCTGAAAACACAGCTCAATCTCAATAGTTCAATATTTATTTAAGCCTTTTAAATGCGGTTTCTCTTGTACTCTTCAAGAAACTTTTCTTAAAACTTTCTAAAATGTGCATTGTAGGTAATAAAATCAACAATATGAATAATTCAGATAAATATTCTTTTATGTAAAAACATTATCCCACGGTTAGTAAAAACCATAAAGCTCCTACACCGAGGGCACGGCTTTCTTTGTTACTTTGTTCTTTTAGTATTTTCCACAAATGTTGTAAAAATACCTCTATAAAAACAACTTGAAATGTGCCAAAATTACATTTTTGTTACTTGTCATCGGTCAGTTGAGTTTATACTTCGGTTCAGTAGAATGGCTCCGCCGCGTACAAAACGACATTTTTAACCATAAAAGAAAAAGTGGAAATAATTGATTGTGCTGCAAAGTATAAATTTAGTGTTAGGCAATTAGCAGAAAGATTTGGGGTCGGAAAATCTCAAATAGCCGAAATTTTGAAAAAAAAGAAGAAATTCGAAAAATTTTATTGAAAAAGTTAATGACCAACGAAAAAAAATTTCCCAAGAAAGAGAGTGCAGCCTTAGATCAAATTGTTTTTGATTGGTTTACTAAAGTGCGAATAAATAATATCCCAGTGTCCGGACCTCTTCTTCAAGAAAAAGCTTTGGAGGTGGCGAAACTGTTGGAACTTGAGTCATTTAAGGCGTCAAACGGCTGGCTTCAGAAATTTTGTGAACGGTGGAAAATTAATTTGAAAACCATTTCCGGAGAAGCGGCACAGGTTGACTTAAACAATTTTTCAGAGTGGAAACAAAAATTAATATCCATTATTGATAAATATTCGCCGGAAAATATTTTTAACGCCGATGAAACTGGCCTCTTCTTCAGAGCTTTACCAAAAAAAACGCTGGCTTTTAAAAATGAAAAATGTTCGGGAGGAAAAATTTCCAAGGAGCGCCTAACAGTTTTATTTTGCGCCAGTATGACAGGAGAAAAAGAAGAACCCGTTGTAATTGGAAAATCAAAAATCCACGTTGTTTTAAAGGAGCGCATGCTGATAAATTACCAATCGAGTGGCATTTTAATAAAAAGCCTGGATGACAAGAGATATAATGTCTAATTGGCTGGCAAAATTTGACAGAAAAATGCAAAGACAGAACCGCGAAGTTCTTCTTTTTTTGGACAATGCTACTTCTCATCCGGATATCAAATTGAAAAATGTGAAATTAATTTTTTTCCCTCCGAATATGACTTCTGTTTGCCAACCATTAGACCAGGGAATTATTAGAAATTTTAAACTCATTTACAGAAAGTTTCTTGTAAAAAACTTTTAACGTCAATGGAATATTCCGAAAACACAGTAGCTTTGGAAAAAACAATTACAATTCTTAACGCGCTCATATGGATTATTGCAGCATGGAAAAAAGTTAAACACACGGTGATAATTAATTGTTACCGTAAAGCTGGTTTTTGCAAAACTGCGAAGTTTTTAACGAGTCAGAAGATGAAGATGATCTACCGCTTTCACATCTTTTAGAAAAAACGTGCAGCATCAACTTGGAAGATTATTCAACGATTGATGACAAACTGCAGACTGAAAATATGGAGTTTGATATTGGTCAGTGTGTACAGGAATACAAAGACCAAAAGGAAAGTGATTCGAACCGCGAAAGTGACAGTTATTCGGATGACGAAATAATGGTCAATTCTAGTGTTAAAAATATCAGTGAAGCTTATGAACAATTGAAAGATATTCAAAATTTTTTTACCTTAAACAACGATTTGGAATCTACACAAAAAATGTCAGAAATTATTTCACACGTTGAAGGCGTCATTATAAAATATTCTTTTGTAAATAAAAAACAAACCAAAATTTCTGAATACTTTAAGTCAAATAACAATATCTAAGGTCTGCATGCATTATTTATAATTTTCATATAGTTGTGTAGAGAATTTTGAATACAAATACATACTATGTTTGTACATAAGGTACCAACTATGTACTTTAATTTTGTGTATTAATTAATATTCTCAAAGTACATAGTGAAAAAGGTAGGTACATGTTTATACTTTTGAATGCTTGGTTGAGAATGATAATTTTGACAACTACTTTGTGGTTCTTGTATGGTAACATCGATAGAGCATTATTGTCATATTCTCTCCCAACAATGGACACCTCTCTTCAACGGACAGTTTTGGCTTCCCATTGGTGTCCGTTATGGGGAGGTTTCACTGTATATGATAATGGATTTTTTACAAGTTCTTCATAAAATCTGATCAATTGATAGACTTCAATGCGAATTTAGTTTAGAGAACGAGAATAGTTGCTGAGATATGAATCGTCAAAATGGTAACGACTTTTTCATAAAATACAAAATATTTCAAAAACCTTTAGGTTTAAGTAAGGTAAACCTCTATAAAATCTTTTCTTATTTTGTTTGTAGAAACTGAAAATGTAATAATATACAGGACATTCTATAAGAAAAAACTTTGATACGTTTTGTGTATTTTGGAACACCTGTATATTTCGAAAATAATTTTGAAAATATTCCTCCGATAGGTCTCTATTTATCCCAGATATACTTTTTTAATTTTATTGAATAGTTTGGTTGTAATATTCCGTGTCGTATACTTTGAATAACTCTGTATATTTCATAGAGCTTGACTTTACCACTTGTGTCGATGAACACACAAACATTAATTAAATAAATCACAGTTTTAGTGAGTAGTAATAAAACAAATGGTAGTAAACAAATTAAACATACAGTGTAGTAATATGCAACGGTCATGGACTAGTTATCGTTCAGCGTTATCTATCAGCAGGTTATTGTAAAATCGACACTAAATTGGCATGTTCCTGTAATAAGATCTTAGTATCTTAATAACAATGTACGCAAGCAAAAAATAAATGTGTAGAACTTTATTAATTGTACTTACACGACCGCAATTAAATTAAAAACTAATAACATGCCAATATATGTAAAGTTTACTTAATTTTTAAGGCAAGAAAATTGTCGTCTTCAATGTTTATAGTAATTATAACGTTCGGTTGAAAACATGTGCAAATACAAACAGAGAAATTTACAATTTAAAGCAAATTAAAAAGAACATGTATATCTTAATATCTAGGTACTTATTCCTTTGAGACGGTATCGGAGAAACTAAAGATATCCACTGCTGTAGATTCGTAAGGAGGTGATAATGAGCTGATTATGTACGTATCTCAGGTGTTGTTGATTATCTTTGACTTCTTTGACTAAAACTATTATACTGAGTAATTTTGTCACAGGCTTTTAATTAGAAATATCCGAGTGAGATGGAACTTCTAAAAAAAAAGACACAATGGCGCTTAATAAGATAACACGGCCATCTTTGCTCACGGTTTCCGTAAGATTCTGTGAAATTTCGATATAATGTTTTGATGTATTATCTTTTATATTAATCCCATGCGGTTGGAAATTCATTAACCTACAAAAAATCAAACAATGCAAAAAGTGTTTCAATCAAAGACTTAAAGTATTATTATTTTGACACCTGTATCACTTTGAAAAGCAAAACTCAGAAAGACCGAGGTTTGCCAAATAATTCCCGTTTCGGACGCCTTCCTTAACAAAAAAATCCGCGTTAAATGAGCATGACTAAAACCTCTATAACCGTAAATAAAATTTTTAAATATACGATTTTATGCTGCCAAAAGAGAATCTTTGAAGAAAAATTACTAAACGCCAATATTCGAAAAAAATTACTGCTACAATTTCTTTGGATACGATTAGGTTTAAAAAGGAAAACAATATTATTCTTCTAACTCTGCCATCACATATTGACTCCAGTCCATCGACAAATATTTTTTCAAAAAAATATTGTAGTCACGAATGTTAACTGTGGCTATTAAAAAATCCAAGGAAGAGAATAATCATTTATAACATAACTGAAATTTTATGTAACTTAAGCGGCCTCTAGGCGATCAGTATTTACGTCAATATGTTGCACAATAATTGAGATTGTACAATAATATTGAGCGTCTGTAGATCACATTGAAAGATTGCGCAATACATTGAGTCAATCAAAAACAGTTTGATTTTTATTGTGCAATCTAGTGAATATTGCATCGTCTGTTGGCAATATTGCACAATACTGGTTCAGTTCTGTGTTAACAGTGTTGGAGTAAACATTTACAATGGGTACAAGTGGAAAAGATGAAGAAAGAAAGTTTATTTTAGAATGTATTGAGGTGTATCGGAGCTTACCTGCTCTGCGGGATATCAAAAGTAAGGAATACAGCAACAGAATTAAAAAAAACGAACAGTACTAACACTTGCTTCGTAAATATAAAGAATATTATCCGGATGCTGATAAGTCGCAGTTAGTTAAAAAATTTAATTTGTTGCGCACTAACTTCAGAAAGGAATTAAACCGAATAAAAAATTCTGTAAAAAGTGGTGCTGGGACAAACGATATAATAGAACCAACATTATGGTATTTTGATGACATGAAGTTTCTCATGGGTCAGGACGAACCAAGTACGTCACAAAATACTATTCGGATTGAGGATGACGACAAGGAAGCTGAGGATGATATCGACGATGCGGACAATAATGGAGCAATAAATACTTCTACAATTACTGTAAGTAAATACAATTTATTAATTTGTTCATAGTTTCACTTATACAAATTTATGTTGCCATGCAATCTGCCCTTCATTATTGAAGAAATTGCAGTAACTGTCTCTAATAACTTTCGCAATTGTGGGTGAATTTCTGGCATGAGTTGTACGAAGTGATGTGGACTGTCCAGTTGTTCTCCAACTTCCTTCAACAATAATTCCTGACTCAAAATCTTTTACATCTATAGAATTGCTGCACATGTATGTTTGAGACTGGTTTCTTCTTAAATAATTGTGCAAATAGCAACATGCTAAGACAATTATTTGAGATTTTTCAGGAGATAGCGCAATAGATCTTTGAAATACACCGAAATTGGAAACTAAAATCCCAAATGCATTTTCTACAATACGACGTGCACGACTTAGTCGATAATTAAAAATTCTTTTTCCCACGGTTAATCCTGTTTGGCTATAAGGTTTCATGAAATTTTCTGACAGTGCAAAAGCGTCATCCCCGACAAATACAAATGGTAGTATTTTTTCACTATTTGGTAATGGAGCAGGTTCTGGGATTTGAAGTGATTTATTTGATAATGCATTTCCATATGCAGTATAAGCCAAGACACCTCCATCTGATATTCGCCCATTAATACCAGCATCTACCATAATAAATTCATAATTGCAATTTACAACTGCCATCATTACAATACCTTTTATAATTGTAATAATGCAAACCAGTGTGTGGTGGTTTTTTAATTGCCACATGCTTTCCATCTACTGCTCCTAGACAGTTTGGAAAATTCCATCAATCATTAAATCCATTCGCAATAGTTTTCCATTCAGCTTCTGTTGCTGGCAACTGCAATTACAAATAAAATAATAAAATAATAATAAAAATATTATTCACAGATGAGAGGTTTACTTAAAATACGTATTAATTTACAGCCCAATAATGGTCCTCCAAAAAATAAGGCAAAGAAACTTGATGAGTCAGAAGAATCAATATCGCTAGCACGCAAACACCTTCCACAACCTCAAAGTGACTTAGACAAAATTGCTTCAGTTTGGGCAGTAGAACTTTAGAAAATGACACCGCAGCAACAAATGTTTGCAAAAAAGGCTATCAATGATGTATTGTTTGAGGGCCAAATGGGCACTCTGCACAGGGATTCTGTACAAATTAATTGTATTAGCCGCACATCTACACCATATAGTACTATGCTACCAAGTCCCGGTTATTATGATACCCCACATGCACCACCTCAACTGACAGGACACATAGAACTACTTCCAGGATCCTCTCTTTCTAATACTTCGTCGCAACCCACTACTTCTCACTACTTTTCAAGTTTTCAATAAAATGTAAATAATTACTACATATAAAATAAATTTTTGAAATAATCGTATTTTACTAACCTTTATGTAATCCTTCAGGCAGTTTATTATAGCTGTGCAAGTTTCCATTACAATTATGCCTATGGATTGTGGAGATACAGCACTTGTGAATTTTAAATCTTCAAAATTATTTCCAGTAGCTAGATAACGTAGTGTTATTGATAAACGCTGACTTGGAGGGATAGCATCTCGCATTATAGTATCTCTTTTTTGTATTTCAGATGTAACCATTCTCAGTAGTTCATCAAACAATGCACGGTCTAGTCGCAACAAATTTTGAAAATCACTTGGTTCACTAATTCTTAGTTCACTTAACAGATTTTCATGAGTGTACTTATTTCTTAAACACCTTAAAAAACAATTCGTTTCTCCAACCATGTTCAAGCCGTATCCGAAAGTGACCGCAGCACCTGCAAAGATAATTCGCAATAAAATGACTACGAAAATTTTAACAAACATTACAATTTATAAAAGAATAGAAGAAGAAACTTTTCAAAAAAAAGCTAGAAAAATCGAAATTAAAAAACAGAAAGGTGTGAAAAAAAAACTTTATGTTTCTAAGCAGCGTCAAAACATTAGTAACAAGAAGAAAGCTAAAAACAGTGAAGAAAGCAATAGTTGAAATGTCTGACATAAGTACTGAGATGATATGGGCATTAAATTAGGTTTGTACATTTAGTACAACAAAACTCTATCTTTCAATAACATAACTATTGCTATTATTAAATGGTGGCCAGTACAAAATAATTAAATCGATCAAATATTTTTTTCTGTGGATCTTTCTCTATAGAAAACAATATAACAGCAATTGATTTTCTTAGGGTTACTTCTTAAAGGTTTGATATTGAATACTTATTTCTCATTGAAACAAAACACGGACCACATTAGACATTTATTTTGCTTTAACACAATATAATTTCTTAAATTTTACTACACAATTATATTTTTTTATAATCTCGTTCAAATAAAATCATTCCTTCAAACTTCTGAATGACGTATGAATGTAAGCTTTGACGTCTCTACGGGGAGGATATCTACCAGAAATCCAGGAAACTGGATAAGTTACGGAACTGCTATCCTCATTAGCATATCTACGACAATGCCGAGACCAGGAGGTGACGCCTACTTTTGTAAAAATTTGTCATCATATCGCCACAAATCGTGCAAGAAAAATCATCGAACGTAGTGAGAAGGCACTCACTCGAGAAAGAGTACGTTATACTTACCATCAACTGCATATAACGTCAACAGAACTATACCAGCTACATCTACAACTGAGCAGCATACTGGATAAAGAAACATGGAACACCATAGATCGCATCAGCTACGAACATGGGGAATACCACCTACAATCAACCACTAACAGGCATATCAAGAAGTTTGAGAAATTAAGTATCAAGCACCAGCAAACCAGCTATGAATTGGACAGAAACAGAACAGTTGTAAACTTGTCGGACTACCCACTCACCGAAGACTGCATATCAATTTTGTCAAAAGGAATGAACTACGCCATTGCTCCAAGCAAGATACCCACAGAAGAGATAATAGCAGAAACGGAAAGTGTCATCAGAAAGCTTCCAGTTGAAGAAGCAGAGGAAATACGCCACGAGACTTGCCGGATTTTACAACGTTCCAAAGCTCCACGTAGGAACATCACTCGCGCAGAAGAAATTGCATTAAAAGAACTCAGAAGCAATCAAGAAATCATGGTGACACGCGCAGATAAAGGCAACGCTACAGTAGTCATGAACACCGAAGACTACAAAATGAAAATCAAATTGCTGCTGGATCCACAACTTTACACCAAGTTAAAAGGAGATCCAACCAACAAAATTAAAAAACAAACGAGAGCCGCAATCAAACATTCAGCTATACCAGTCGATCAACATCGTCAACTGCTACCTTCTGGGACCAGACCACCTAGACCATACGGATTACCAAAAATTCACAAATTTGGTAACTCCCTAAGGCCAATTGTCAGCACATGTGGATCTCCAACTTATGAACTGGCCCGTTACGTGGCTAAGTTTCTACAACCGTACGAGGGAAGAACTAAATCTTTTGTAAAGAACTCCGAACACTTTGTCGAATTACTGATGACTCTGGAAGTAACCAATGACGATATACTAGTTAGTTTTGATGTATTCATTCACTATTCACTAACGTACCAGTCGGCGATACACATAACATCATAAAACAACTGTGCACAACCCATGGGTTAAGAGAAGACATACCAGAGCTAGCAAGAATATGTCTGAATACAACTTACTTTCTATGGAACGGAGATTTCTACGAACAAAAATCAGGTGCAGCCATGGGATCACCATTATCACCGGTTATTGCGAATATCTTTATGGAAGCATTCGAGCAAGAAGCCATTCAATCTAGCGAACAGAAACCGAAATGCTGGTTCAGATACGTGGACGATACCTTTGTCATATGGCCTCATGGGAAAGAAGCACTTACTGTATTTCTTAACCACCTCAACACTCAGCACGAAAAGATCAAGTTTACCATGGAGACAGAAGAGAATAAGGAGCTTCCTTTCCTGGATGTTCTAGTGAAACGAGGGGATAACAACAAGTTGGCTCATAGTGTATATCGTAAAAAGACACACACCGACCGATACCTCCATGCCACATCACACCATCATCCACAGCAGAAGCGGTCTCTAATTAAAACTTTATTGCATAATGCTAACAAGCCCTAATGAAGAACGGCTATACCAGAAAAGAAATAAGAGCCACCTGTCGCAGGAAATCCGAAAAAGAGAAGAAACAGGTCACCACCTACGCTTGTTTGCCATTCATTGCTGGAGTAACTAACAAATTAAGAAAATCATTGGAGAAGAAGAATATCGGTGTCAGGTTTGGAACGGTTAAAAAAATTCAGCAACTACTACCTTCTAATAAAGATAACCTGCCAAAACTCTCAACGAAAGGGGTCTACCAAATTGATTGTTCATGTGGAAAGGTCTACATTGGTCAAACCGGACGCAACATAAAATGTAGATTAAAGGAACATCACCGAGACGCCAAGTCCAGAGCGGTAGATAAATCAGCAATCGCAGAACATCTACACGAAAAAGGAAAACACATCATCAACTTCGAGGAAGCTAAAGTTCTATCAAGGACTAACAACTACTATCCAAGGATAATCAGAGAATCCTTAGAAATTATGAAAAATAAAAACTTTAATCGAGAAGACGGTTACCGATTAAGCAACACGTGGAAACTAACTCTTCACAAAAACAAAGAAAACAAATGTCGCCACAAAATTTGTCGATACCAAACAGAAGATCAACCAACCATCGAAAACCAACCACCCGTCACTGATCGACATCAACCAACCGTAACGGAACATAGGTATATAACGAGGAGCAGAAGACAACAACATCAGTCTTTAGAGTAACTTCTGAAGAAGTTAACAGCATGGTTAGCAAAACGTCAAGCAGAGAACGTAGGAAGGAAGGACGAACACGGCTCAACCCGGAAGATAATAATCTTTCTGAATGACGCTTTAGTTAAAATTACTAACGCTTAAAAGTATCGCGTTTGTTAAAAGTGTGCGATTAAAATTTACTGTAATTGTTTTTAAAATAACTCAACAATTATCTTACAGCTAAACTACATTTACCTATAACTAACCTTCGGTCATATGTGAATGGTAACTCTTTCTTTCGTTCTGACTTCTCCTTAGTTTTGAGGTTATCTTCAAAATACCTGGTGGGCTTCTTCGTGGATGTATTACTCTGCCTACTCCAAATCTTTGTAATTATTCTCAAATATTTCCACGGCGATAATCACTGCAAGCAGTTCGTTAGAATGTTTATAACTACTGTCAGTGTTCGGTACTTATTTTCAAATAACAACACAAATAATTGGTCATTTAAGATATTTATTTTAGTTCTAATGGCACAACACTTCATCAATTTTCCCACAATGAACTTCAGATTTTACGATCTCTATGATATACTCGGTGATCGGTAATTATTTAGTTTAAATTTGTTATTTAATTTTTAACCAACTCTTTTACTTAATAATTATGTTATACGTGTTTTAATTTATACTTCACGTCGCTCTCATTCTCTACTAATTTTATTTGTCAATTTTCTATCTCACTTTTAACGTTTAATTTATTTGCAGAGCACTTCTGCCCTCTGTTTTATAGAAAAAAAGGTAGTGTCCCTTGTGTACGTGTATTTATAATCTTATCAAAGCTTATTTTGATCTTCCTTTTTTTCTTATTGAAATCCATTAATTTTAGCGCGTTGTTTGTGTTTTTCAAATACGACCTCTATTGGTACCCTTGTCGTACCATTACTATTTTTAACTAGTTTTCTTCTAATTTGATAATTCTTTATGTAATTAATTAATATTACCATTTTCGTGGAACCTCTTTTCTCACTTTCTTTTAACTCAAAGCTATCCTCTCAATTTTGTTGGGCCGCAAGAATTCTTATTTTAATGTTTCATAGAATTGAGGTCAATTACTCTCGAATTTTCTCTCGTCGATCATTACTATTGAACACATTCGTACATCAATTTAAACTTTTATCGTTTTACCCATTTTATGATCTTAGTTTGCTTACATAAATTTACCTAATTTTATAATCTGAGTCTAATTATTTTCTAGATTTGGTGATCGAATCGGGCTCCAGGATCTTGGCTGAGTTCTAAACAACTCTCATCTTAATTAGACACGGACATATAATTGGGAATTGATTCACCATTCTATTGATTACGTTTTTATTCTGCATCAAGCAAACAAGCTCTCAATTGGGGATATTTACATCATAGCAATTAAGATAATGACACAAATCATTTTTCAGATTTAGAAAAAAACTTATAAGTAGTGACCACTGCACCTTACTTCATTCGGTATGGTAGTGTGGCCACATTTTCAAAAAAAAATGGATTATTTGTTTATTTATATTTATATTCATTAATTGAACGGGAATTGTTTAAAATGGGCTATTACTGTACCAGCCTTTCCCCTATTTTTTTTGTTTATCGGAGTTTACTGCTTAACTTAGAATTATTATTATTATTTCTTAGCGCAATTATTTGAAATGTCAAAGTTAGTCAACTGACATTGAAAACAAAATTAAATAAACTTCTATAAGATAAGAATAAATAGTGTACTTGTTATACTTTAAAGAAAAGAACGAAGACAACATGATCAAGTTAGGAAACCACTTAATAAAAAATAATCCTGTATGATGCTGAATTTATTGATCACACTGTATCCTGTACTTTCAAAACGCGTTTTTAAAATTCAAAGTATAAAATGAACCTAATCTGAAGAAGTCTGGTGGGGTTACCATCTGTTTTTGCTTATTAATTAATTACCAAGAAAGTGTCTTAAATAGTTAAATGTTATTCTTGTTGATGGGTTATTACCACATCTTGTTTGAAATAACCCTGCTGCCACTGAAGTTTATTAATAAGAGGATCCAAAACCACTTCTCCATATGTGTCCATTTTGTTTTCTTTTAAATGGGAATAAATGGAATTGGATTTTTGTTGGTCTTTTTCGACTGTTATGAGAGTGCATACATCAGCCAAGAAGAAAGTATGCATCATCAGTCAAGAAACTTTTACTTAACAAATCGTTATTGTTTAAGACTCAGTTAAACCATTGGCAATATCAAGTACATCAGGAGTCAGTAATTCTTAGGTATGGATATAAGATTTTATTTATTATGATAATAGTTGCAGGAGCTTTTTCAAGCTCACTTTTAATTTTGACAAATATCTTCAACAAGTTTCTTAGTCAAAACTATAGCCGACCTCTAGATTTTCTTTGTAACACTGCCTAGACAAGATGTGGTGGTTATGCACAGAAATAACCTTAAGAACAATTTTTCTTACCTCTACGAAATCGAGAACATCCTTGCATTCTTTAAAAGTTAGTTTATATCTAACTTGAGCCAACCTGTAAATGAGATAGAAACTAATAATCCTGGAATGTGCTTTCTAAAAAATTAAAGAAAAACAAAAGAATTGGTATGGGAAAGGTGAGTACAGTAAGACACTGAAAAGAGTGCGACATTTGATAATTTTTGTGTTTACAATAAGACAACATTTGCAAAACTGAAGAATATCTAAGCTGATAGAAATGAAATTTCATTAACAAGACAAACAACTGTCAGTTTCACTAGTAGTTCAGGCAATGTTGGGTTTCTATTCGAAAAAAGGTCGGAAATAATTAAAATTTGGTGAGATGGTAGACATAGTTCCCCTGATAGTATAACTGAGTTTGCAACCCCAGTGGCACTCAAAGGGTAGAGAGATAAAAACTCGAGCCATATCGGAGCACATAGCGGCCCGTTTCAATAAATCATATATTTTACTATATACGACCAAATGTATCAAATCAAAGATCTCCAAACTCACAAAACATTACCCTTTAAAAAAAAATATTACAGAATTGATTGATAGCGATTTTCGTCTTGATCCGCAATGAAAATCTGGATTTATTGAAAATAGTAAATTAAACTTCAACTTTCAAGTACCGTACAGGGGAAAGTATTGGTCCCAGATGAAAATTGCAAGAACCCAAATTATGCACATTTTTGTTTTCTACATTTTTTATTTGAATTTTTTCCGATAACACCACAACAGCGTTATTTTCCGAAAGCGTCTCGACACAGGGTTTTCATCCCTCCGCCCTTCGAGAAGCAACTCCCAAGATCGAAAACTCAAAAGAACCATCAGGGAACCTATGTCTACCATTCCACCAAATTTCAATTCTTTGCGAACTTTTACGAAAAGAACTTTTTTTTTTGTACCCATTGCTTGGACTACAGTGTTACTTGCAAATTCAGTCTGCATTTTTCTTTGACTAGTATTTTCCTGTACGTGTAAGAAGAGATTTTTCTAGATAATCAAAAAGGTTTATATTTCTTGTATTGTGTATTTCGAATAAGGCAAGTAAAGCGGTCAGTATCTGAGCACATTGTTTTTATATTAAACAACATTTTTGTAATTTAATAAAAGGGTTGGTAACTAAGTTGTTAATTGTCGGATCAAAAAAGTTTTTAGACAAAATTAAAAATAGAAACAACTTTAATTTGAAAAAATTGTTTTAAATTATTTTGAATTTGTTCTAAAAAAATAATAATGCCTTTATGTACAAAAGCTAAATAAACAAATTAAAAAATTAATAAATATTAACTTTCGCGAATTTAAATATCTTGTTTATATACTGTCGGCGGGGCTCAGAAAACATTTTAAAAAAATTATTTTATTTTACTCTACTAATTCTATCGTGCCAGAAATTGCAAAACATGGGATGTTAAAATATTTTTTTTTTAAACTGTTGCATAACTTTCCATCTTATTAAAAAAAAATGTAAAATTTTTCAAAACTCTAAACAGCAATATCTACTTTAAAAAATTGTATCATTTTGACACATCCTTCAAACCATATACATTATTATTCAAACAGTAAGTTTTGCGACACATAGTGTCTATTTATTTGTTGTTTCTTAAAAATATACCAACAATCATTTTTATCTAACTCAGATGTAAGTAACAGAAAATTGATCTGAAAAACCGGATATATGCAAATGTAACTGACTTACAGAAAGATCAACATTTTGAGAAATTATTTTTGTGTACCAACCAGCATCAGCTAGAGCAGCTATTCGAGATTGAATAATCAACTAATAATGCGCCTGTTTGTGTATTTTAAGCATTTTTTAATTTTTATTTAAAAAACAGCACAGAACGCAGTGAACAGTAACATAACACAGTAATACTCTCGGCTGGTAAAACACAACTAAATGATAATTAACTAATTAAAGATGTTCTCTCAGGGAGCTATAAAGTTTATGTAAATTTATCTCGCTTATTTTTTAAAATTTTTTCTGATTTTGCACAAACATATAGCTAACATTATTATTTATGTCGTTCAGAAGCTATTTTTTTATTTTCGTCTTCGTTGTATTTAATTTAATTAAAAAGTAAAAAAATAGAAAAATAGATTTCTTTATAAGCCCAAATTTCGACTCCTGTAAGACATAGATAATAATTTTTGACAACCCTACTTTTTTTTAATTTTTACTTAAAACTCAATGAGAAAAATTAACATTAAGTAAACGATAAATACTGAAAACAGCACAGAACGCAGTGAACAGTAACATAACTACAGTAACTACTCGGCTGGTAAAACACAACTAAATGATAATTAACTAATTAAAGCTGTTCTCTCAGGGAGCTATAAAAGTTTATGTAAATTTATCTCGCTTATTTTAAAAATTTTTTCTGATTTGCACAAACATATAGCTAACATTATTATTTATGTCGTTCAGAAGCTATTTTTTTTATTTTCGTCTTCGTTGTATTTAATTTAATTAAAAAAGTAAAAAAATAGAAAAATAGATTTCTTTATAAGCCCAAATTTCGACTCCTGTGCGACATAGATAATAATTTTCTGACAACACTACTTTTTTTTTTAATTTTTACTTAAAACTCAATGAGAGAAAATGAACATTAAGTAAACGATAAATACTGAAAACTCTTGGAAAATTGTGAAATGAATGTACTCGTGGGCAAGTTTTCTGGGCGCAACAGGCCAGACTTGGAAGCCGATTAATATTAATAGATAAATAATATATTGTTGAATTGATGATGTCAATTTTTTTGTACATGACGTCATTTTAAACAGTTTTAGAAACAGAAAAAACAACAAATAGTTATTTATGTAACAAGAAATAAAAAAATAGTGAACCGCCTAGTAGAAATCTGAAATTGTCCGAGTGATAAAACAGCCTTAAGCAGGAAGTTCATTTCTATAATTCTTCTTCTTTGTTTTCTAAACTCAAGGTTATTCCATTACTTAAGCCCTCTTTGTTCATTAATATCAAGTAATGTGTATTGTATTTTGAGTAATTTCCAATACGTTTTATATCCTCCATAGTATCGTAAAATGTTCTATATTGAAATTTTCCATGTTTAGATGAGAGTCAAATATGTCAAGTGGATTGTTATTTGTTATCATTTTTAGCAAAAATGTATTTCTAAACTAAAATACGCTTAGCCCCTAAAGTGATTGGGCAACACACGTTAACTAATTAAATGATAATTGAATAAGACATTACTACAAGAACTAATTATTAGATGTTATGAAGTAAACAGTTTAAATCAGCCATTCTAATATAAAATATCGTAAAACATCTAAGAACAAGTAAGGTGTAATCAAGTTTAGACTGTAACGGTTGTGGTGGATTGCGACCCAAAACCGATCATTTTTATAGACCCCAACTGTACATATTGTAATATACCGTACCTTTTGATTCGCAACTTAAAACTTCTACTATACGTCCTTAAATTGCCAAAGAAAGTATTCTCTAATATATCCTTTGACACAAATATTGAAGACTGTAAGTTCTTCCGTTTGGGTAAATCGCCTACTAATGGAAAATGTCGACCTCTTAAGATAATTCTACCAAATGAAACTACTGCTATCTCATTACTGCGTTCTGTGACTGGATTCAGAAGACTCAATTCAAACTTTACTATATTTGCCACTAGAGATAAGACCACAATCGAAAGAAATTATCTACAAAAGCTTCGCCACCAGTTAAAGGAAAGAAGTGAAGAAGGTGAAAAAATATTACAATAAGGTATTCCAATTAAAATTGTTGATCAACAAAACTAACCAACGGGCAAACTACTCTTTGTGTTACTATCAAAATGTAAATGGTTGTCGAAGTAAAATAAAAAACTTATCATCATCATTATTAATGCAGGATTTTGATTTTGTTATTCTCACTGAAACCAATTTAACATCATCTATATCTAATAACGAACTCGGTCTTTTCAATCATAATGTATATAGGAAAGATAGAGATTCGGCTACTAGTCACAAATTGAGTGGTGGGGGTGTTTTAATTGCTGTCACTAAGCGCTTGTCACGTCTTGTAATTTCTCAATCTAACTCGGTTGAGCAAGTATTCATTACAATTCAAAACAATCAAACGCGTCTTCTTGTCGGAGGTGTGTATATTCCACCAATGAGTACTAATGATAAATATCAAAATCACTGTTCAACGGTTGAACAAATATTAACGTCAAATCAACATTTTACTGATGTAATTATTGCCGGTGATTACAACCTTCCAGATACTTCCTGGTTAGACTCTCAAGAACATTGCGTTCTATCAAACTTTCCCAATGCACGTATCATACAGAATTCTTTTTTATCACTAAATCTTCTGCAAAAAACTATATCTCTAATGGTGACGGTAAATTACTGGATCTTATCTTCTCATCATTTGATTTACTATATTTAGCCCGCTCCATAGATCCTTTACTGCCTGAGGAATCGAATGGTTATCACCCAGCTCTATCATTTTCAATTGGCCAAACCAGTAAAGTGAACATGTTAAAGAATTACTATTCATTTTATGATTTCAAGAGATGTGATGTCATAAACTTTAAAAGTTATCTTGCTCAAAGTGATTGGTCAAGTTTGTAAATATTTTAGACAACAGAAATAAGATGTTTACACCAATAAGACTTATTAGAGAATCGAATTTTCCAAGATGGGTATTTTCTCGATTACGACAAGCTATCAATATGAAAAAGTATTACCATATTCTATACAAACAATCCAAAAATCAAAATGATTACATTGAGTTCTCCAATATCCGTAGTCAATGCAATAGGTTATATCGATTTGATTACAATAACTATTTAAAATCCATTGAAAATTCTATTCCTCATAATATTAAAAGTTTCTGGAACTATGTGAATACAATACAAAAACATAAAGATTACCCATCTGAAATGTCATACAATTTAAAAACAGCCTATGATGCTAAGGGTATAGCTGATCTTTTGCTGACCATTTCTCAAGTGTTTTTGACTCCCCTGCTAATAATGTCCCAAATTACGATTTTGATTCTTCTCTGAATATCAATTCATTTCAAGTTAGCCAAGATGTTGTACTGCAGAAACTCCTGTCTCTTGATCAAAGAAAAGGGCCGGGATCTGACCAAATATCTCCAATTATATTAAAACATTGTGCTTCCATATTAACACCACATTTAACTAATCTCTTTAATTGGTCCCTTTCTTCTGGTATTTTTCCCGATGATTTAAAATTTAGTCTCATTACACCAATACATAAAAGTGGAGATAAGTCACTTATCTCAAACTATAGACCAATTACAATTCAATCTTGCATTGCTAAACTCTTTGAAAGTTGTGTTCGTGATGTATTAACACCTTGTTTGAAAAACATAATCAGTAATGATCAACATGGCTTTATGAAATGTAGATCAACGGTCACAAACCTACTATCTTTTCAAGCTTCTCTGCTCGATTCCGTTCACGCAGGTTATCAAGTAGATGCAATATTTACCGATTTCAGTAAAGCTTTTGATAAAGTCAGTCACCATCATCTTATTGCTAAATTGAGAGCTTATGGATTAAATGGATCACTTCTAAATTGGTTTCATAGTTACCTCACCAATAGAAAACAGAGCGTAAAAATTAAATCTGCAGTCTCTAAATACATTCAAGTAAATTCAGGTGTTCCTCAAGGATCCCTCTTGGGTCCTTACTTGTTCTTAATATACATTAATGATCTGGATTTACCGAGTCCCATTCAAAAATTACTATTTGCTGATGACCTTAAATTTTTTGCCGTAATAAAAACACCCAGCGACTGTGACCTTATACAAAAAGGTGTCAACTTTTGGAAAATTGATGCAACCTAAATTGTATGTCATTAAATATTAATAAATGTGTGACAATCTCATTTCATAAATCACAAAATCCCCATCTACATAATTACACTATATCAAATCAGGTTTTAACAAGAAAAAATACAATAAAAGATCTTGGTGTTATCATGTCCTCAGATTTAACTTTTACTTACCACATAGACGCAGTTTGTAAAAACTTTCCAACTAATTGGATTTGTCTACAGAATGACCAAAGAATTTAGAGATATTACATCAATCCGTGTTCTATACAATCAATTAATTCGTTCTCAGCTCGATTATTGTGCAATTGTCTGGTCACCACATTGTGTCGTTCATAGTGAAAGGTTAGAGAATCTTCAAAAAGAATTATAAGAATCATTGGATTAAAACTTGGTTATGATTATGATAATATCCCTTACGCGAACATATGTGAAGTTTTAAATATTGCACCTTTATTACATAGAAGAAATATATTGAGTCTTAAATTTCTCCATCGCCTCATTAATAACCATATAGACTCGCCGTACTTACTGTCTAAAATTTGTTTCAACATTCCTCGCATTAACCAGAAAACCTATAAGCTTTTTATGATACCTTATGCCCGTACAAATTATATGTATTATAGTCCTTTGTATAATGCAATGCGTCTTGCAAATACTTATAAACTGGACGTAGACTTCTTCTTATCTTCCAGTCCAAATTTTAATCTTATAAACAGAAATATTTAGAATAATCGGAAATTGTTATGTTAATCTTATTATCTTAAGAATTGTTTAAGTTAGTTTATCTCTGATAGTATTGTTATTTAATTTCCTTTTTAGTTGTGTAATACATAATGATAATCACTTATACTATGTAAATTGAACTGCATGTAAAGGGTAGCTTTTGCGCGTGTAAGCAAAATAAATAAATAAATAATGTGTTTTTTCATGAATACTGTAGTATGCTGTGTTTTCAAAACGTTACGCAAATATTCTTCAGTTGTAGTCGCAGTATAATAAAATTATATGCGAAATTTAATGTATAACAAACAGTCGTAAAATTACCTATTCAAGGATTTGACTAAAATAATTAATATTTTCATTAAATACATTAAGAGTTCCATAAAAAAGATCTATTGACTTTTTTGTGAATTACATGTACCGAGCGATCATAAAGCTTGACTTTGACATTAGCAAAATGTTCATGTCTTTGATAACAAGATGCATATAAGTTGTTGGTTGCACATATGACACATCTAATTTGTTAATGTCAAAGTCACAACCACGCCGTCCTTATCTAAAAACTCTATGATCGCTTGGTATAACAACCAATAGTATTTTATGCCTAATAGTTTAAGAACTGGAACCAAAATTTGCTACACAGGTTACTATGCTAGCCGTGGCTTAGGGTAGGTATAGAGGATAAGAATAGCAAAATTTTTTGTATCTTCGTGATTGAAAGCATGTTTGAAAATTTGCCGAATGCAAGTTCGTGATACACTTAATTCAATTCCCGAAGAGCGTCTGTCTTAAGCCGAGGCAAAGAGGTGACGTCCAAGAGTAAAATTACAAAAACTGTATTCAAGGGCATGGACGTCTTTTGCATTAGTTATTTGTTTATACATAAGGAATCATACACTTATTAAAAAATTCTTCGTCATCATCGTTTTCATTGCTCTCGCCCTCAAAATCATTCATCTCCGTTTTAGACTCATTTAGAATTGAGTTAAGCAATTGAGGTCGTTGACTAATACTGATTGATTATCTTTAATGATCTGTTAAAAATGCATCATATGAACAATGACATTCAGTATTGAATATAAACACTTACTGAGTCACTGTGACGAAAAGCTCAGCGTCAATCATGAGTGAAGTAAATCCACATTCATCTTCCTATTGCATGAAAATAAACCATCATTGCGTAAAAGTCATCCAATCTAATAAAAATATTATTAAATTTTTCAACGAACTTTTTGTCTTGTAACTAATTTGTCTTCTTTTTTTTTGTTGAGTGCACTGGAATTGACACTTTCTTTAAATCATTGTTTTTTTTTACTTCATTTGAACATATTATTTTCATTATCTTTTTCTTAATTTTCAATTTTTGTGTATACAAAAAAAGTCACAAAACTTATCACAATATACTAAAGTGTTTTTTCCCTCTTCATTAACAATTTCTTATTATAATGACATATAATGTCTTTTAAAATTGCACATACTATCGTTCGTTCCTTACTGCAGATTTTGATGGTGTCAAAAATCTTTTAAGAGGAGACTGGGGCTGGTTGTCACACGGGTTGATTATCACAATCACAGGACCGAGATTGTAGCAACGCCGCAATATGCACTCGTCTAAACGTTGACAGGTTATCCATCAGTCTTCAAAGGCCACGTTAGTTTCAAGCTTGCCAGCGCTGTTAGTCGCTACGAGCCAAAAAAAAACAATTTGTTGTGGGCAAGTAAAATTTTTATTGGTTATAAAACTTGTGTTTTTCGGCTTTTAATTTAAAATTTAAAAATGTGTTGACTACTTTTCTTTAACTATCTCTTTAATTTTAAATAATATTCTTTAACTTATTACCTTTTATATATTACTTTTATAAACTAATATCAATCAACAAATTATAATAAATCATCCCTAAACTAATTATCACTTATAACAACCCACCCCCCTCCTTTTTCCCTATTATAACATTCAAATAAATTAAAAAACAAAAAACACCTTATATTTTTTTTCAAATTACATTATAATTATAAACCTCCCCAAAAAAAAATAACCCCAATATTCTTTTTACAAACTACTAAAATAAAAAAACAAAAAAAAACCCCAAAAAAAAAAACAAATACTAATCAAAAACAACAACCAAACCCTTAACAAAACACAAAAAAAACCCCCAAAAATAAAAAACCAAAAAAACAAAAAAATACACCCCCCCCTCCTTCTTTTTCTACCCCCCTACTTCAAACAAAACCCCTATAAAAAAAAAAAAAAAAAAAAAACCAAAAAAAAAAAAACCAAAACAAAAAAAAAAAACACCCAAAAAAATACCACCAACCCAACAAATAATAAAAAATACAAAAATTCAACTATTTTTTTTTTACCAAAACACCAAACCCCCTCCCCCAAACAACCCAAAAACCCTTCTTTTTCTTTTATTAAAAAACCAACAAAAAACCCCACAAAAACAAAAAAAAAAATTTTTTAATAAAAAAAAAAAAAAAAAAAAAAAAAAAAAAAAAAAAAAAAAAAAAAAAAAAAAAAAACACCCTATTTAACACCACAAAAAAAACAAAAAAAAACAAACACAAAAAAAAAAAAACAAACAAAAAAAAAAAAAATAAAAAAAAAAAAAAATTCTATTCTACAAACAAAAAAAAAAACAAATTAAAAAAAAAAAAAAAAAAACAAAAATTTTACTTTTTTTTTTTTTATAATTTTAAAAATTAAAAAAAATTAAAATAAAAAAAAAAAAAAAAAAAAAACAAACCTATCCAAATCTTTAATTTTTAAATTCAAAACCAAAAAAAAAACCAAAAAAAAACAAAAACCCCCCCTCCACACACAAAAAAACAAAAAAAAAATTCAAAAAAAAACCCACAATACCACCTACTTTCACATTACAACAACCCTAAAAAAAACTATTTTTTTTTTTTACAAAAACAAACAAAAAAAAAAAAAAAAAAATTACCACACATACTTCTTTTTTACACTTATTTACAAAAATAACCAAAATACAAAAAAAACAAAAAAAAAAAAAAAAAAAAAAACCAACACAAAAAAAAACACAAAAAACCCAATATTTTATATAAAAAAAAAAAACACCCCAACAAAAAAAAAAAACACCAAAAAAAAAACTCCCCCAAACCAAACAAAAAACACTTTTTAAAATTCTACACACACACAACCAAAAACCCTACACACACAAACAAAAATTCCAATCACCCCTTATTTTATCCAACTTTTAAAAAAAAAAAATAAAAAAACCAATTAAAAAAAATATAATACCTATTTTTTTTTATTTACCCCAAACAACCAACCAAAAAAAAAAAAACAAAAAAAAAAACCCCCAAAAAAAAAACACACCAAAAAAAAAAAAAAAAAAACAACCACAAAAAAAAAAAAAAAAAAAAAAAAAATTTTAAAAAAAAAAAAAAAAAATTAATAAAAAAAAAAAAAAACCCACCCCCCAAAAAAAAAAATTAAAAAAAAAATAAACCAACCAAACTAAAAAAAAACCACCAAAAAAAAAAAAAAAAAAAAAAACCCTTTTTATTACAACACCAAAAAAAATTCCAACCAAAAAAAAAAAAACAAACAAAAACCAAAAAAAAAAAAAAATTTAAACAACATTTATAATTCACCACACCAACACAAAAAAAAAAACAAAAAAAAAAAACAAAACAACAAACCACCCCCTCAAACACAAAAACCACCCCAAACAAAACCCCCTAAAATAAAACCAACCCCTAAAAAAAAAAAAAAAAAAAACAAAACACAAAAAAAAAACAAAAAAACAAACCCAAATCAAACACACACACAAACCCCCACAAAAAAACCCAAAAAAAAAAAAAAAAAAATTATAAAAAAAAACACAAAAAAAAAAAAATAACAACCCCCCCCTACAAAAAAAATTTTTTTCCACTAAAATCAAAAAAAAAAAAAATTTCAACCAAAAACACCCAAAAACAAAACAAAAAAAAAATTTTCTTCTTTAAATCTCTTATATACCACAACCCCCTACTAACACAAAAATCACCCCTCAACAAAAAAAAAAAAAAAAAAAACCTCCTCTAAAAAAAAAAAAAACTATAAAAAAAAAAAAAATTTTTATTTAAAATTCTTTTCAACATCTAAAAAAACAAAACCCCCTCTATACACCCCACCCCCCACCACAAACACATTTTTTCTACAAAAAAAAACAAAAAACAATTTAACTCTATTATTATCTATTTCTAAACATTTCTTTATATCTACAAACAACCCCTAAACTCTTCTTCACTCTTAATTTTTACCCTAACTTCTTTAATTATTTATTTTTTTATAAAAACAAACCCCAAAAAAACAAACCCCCCCAAAACAAACAAAAAAAAAAAAAACCCCCATATTTTCATAAACTAAAAACCCTAAAACACAAACAACCCAAAAAAAAAACAAAACCCCTTTTTTTTTTTTTTTTTATTACAAACACAATTAACAAAACCCTAACATCCCTTTTAACCCCTTCTACAAAATTAAATTAAAAAAAATAAAAAAAAAAAAACAAAAAATAAACCCTAAACCCTACAAACCAAAAAACCCCCTAACCAAACCATTTTCTATTATATCAAACTACCCAAAAAAAATCCTAAACCAAAAAAAACAAAACCCAAAAAACAACCACCAACACAAAAACAAAACCCACTATTAAAAAAACAAAAACAACAAAAAAAAAAAAAAAAAAAAAAAAAACCAAAAACAAAAAAAAACCCCTTTCTAAAAAAAACAAAAAACCACACAAAACAAAACAAAACCCCCCCCACAATCTCTATAAAATAAAAAACTCTCCCAAAAATCCTATTAAACTCCTTTTTATACTATTTAATTTAAACACAAAATTTACACAAAAATACAAATTAAAAATTAAATTTTTTTATCTTAAACCAAAAAAAAAAAAATTTCAAACCCTAAAAATTTTAAACAAACCAACAAAACAACCCTCAAAAAAAATAAAATTTATTTTACTATTATATTATTTCTCCTTTCTTTTTTACTACAATTTTCCAAAAAACACCCTCACCACAAAAACCCAAAAAAAAAACCCAAACAAACCAAAACAACCAACCATTCTCAAAACACCAAAAAAAAAAAAAAAAATAATTCTTCTTTACTTTATTTATTTTTTTTTTTTACCAATCAACCTTTATTTTTTTATTTTTTTTTTCTTCAACAACCAATATCTAAAAAAAAAAAAAAAAAAAAAAAAAAAAAACAACAAAAACCCCCCCCTAAAAAAACACACCCCAAAAACATAAAACTAAAAAAACAAAACCCAACAAACCAACCCACCAAAAAATTCCCTAAAAAAAAACAACCAAAAAAAAAAAAAAAAACCAAAAAAAACCCAAAAAAAAAAACCCCCCAAAAAAAAAAAAAATTTCCCCACCACAAAAAAAACCACCAAACACCCACACCCAAAAAAAAAAAATCTCCCTCAACAACACCCAACAAACAACAAAAAAAACAAAACACAAATTCCCCCTCCCCCCCCTCCTTTTAAAAAACAACACCCAAACCAAAAACAAAAACAACCATTTTTAAAATAAAAAAAAAAAAAAAAAAAAAACAACCCAAAACAAAAACCAAAACAAAAAAAACCCTACCCCCTAAAAACTCCCCACAAAAACCAAACCAACACCAAACCTTTTTTTTTTTCAACAAAAAAAAAAAAAAAACAAAAAAAAAAAAAAACCCAAAAAAAAAACAACAAAACCAAAAAACTATTCCCATCAAACACCCAACCTCTTTAATATTCCTAAATTTTTTTTTCAATTAAATCCCTAACCTTTCTAAATCTACAAATAACCCCCATTAAACCCCCCCCAACCCCAAAAACCACAACCCAAAACAACACAATAAACCCCCCTCTTTAAAAAACATAAAACCCTCCCTCAAAAACCAAACCAAACACCCCCCCCACACAACAAAAAAAATTTCAAAAATCCCAATCACAAAAAAAACATCACCCAAAAAAACAAAAACAAACAATTCTAATTCTATCCCCAACACCCAAACCATCAACCCCCTCCCTTTTTCAAAACTTTTCTCCAAACCAAACAACCCCCCCCTAAAAAAAAAAAATCCCCCCCCAAAAACACCAAAAAAAAATAAAAAAACCAAACCCTCTTCAACCTTTACTTTCCAAAAAACCAATTTTACAACAAAAAAAAAAAAAAAAATTTCACACCTAAATTAAAATAAAAAAAAAAAAAAAAAAAAAAAAAAAAAAACACCCCTATAACAAACCCTACTCAAAAACCAAAAAAAAACACAAAAACAAAAAATTCCCCCCTTTTTTTTATCATCAAAACAAAACAAAACCAACCCAAAAAAAAAAAATTAAAAAAATCTTTATTTAACATAATTTTTATTTCTTTTTCAATCTTCTATTTCAAAACTAAAAAAACCCCTTAAACTCTTTTTTTAATTAAAACAACAAAAAATAAAAAACAATTTTCAACCAAATACATACAACCAATTTTTTTTCCCCCTTTTACTAAAATATTTAACAACCAAACACCCCAACTAAATTTTTTTTATTTATTACAAAATCTCCTTTTCCCCCACAACACCAACCTCAAACAACCCCCCCCCCTTTTAAAAAATCCCACAACCTCCTCTTAAATATTTAATTACTCCCCTTTTTCTCCCAAAACCAACACCCCAAAAAAACAAAATATTAAACCCTTTTACAACCAACAAAATAAACACACAAACCCCCCCCAACTTTAAAAAAAACATTACTAACCCCCCCACAATACAAATTTTACTTTTTTCTACCCCCCCCAAAAAAAAAAATAATTTTTTTATTTTTTTACCTATTTTATCTAAAAATTTCCCCCCCACAAAACCCAATATTTTACAAATTACCCCCATTTTCTAACCAAAAAAAAAAAAAAAAAAAAAAAAAAAAAAAAAAAAAAAAAAAAAAAAAAAAAAAAAAAAAAAAAAAAAAAAAAAAAAAAAAAAAAAAAAAAAAAAAAAAAAAAAAAAAAAAAAAAAAAAAAAAAAAAAAAAAAAAAAAAAAAAAAAAAAAAAAAAAAAAAAAAAAAAAAAAAAAAAAAAAAAAAAAAAAAAAAAAAAAAAAAAAAAAAAAAAAAAAAAAAAAAAAAAAAAAAAAAAAAAAAAAAAAAAAAAAAAAAAAAAAAAAAAAAAAAAAAAAAAAAAGGGAAGGGGGTTTGGGAAAAAAAAAAAAAAAAAAAGGGGGGAGGGGGGAGGGGGGAGAAGAGAAGAGAGAGAGGGGGAGGGGGGGGAGGAGGGGGAGAGGGCAAAAAAAGAGGAGAGAAGGAAAAGAAAAAAAGAAAAGGAAAGAAAGGAGAGAGAAAGGGAGGGGGAAAGAAAGAAAAGGAGAAAGGAAAAGAAAAAGAGAAGGAGGAGAAGGAAAAAAAGGGAAGAAAAAGAAAAGGGAAGAGGAAGGAAAAGAAAAAAAAAGAAGAAAAAAAAAGGGAGGAGGAAAAAAAAAGAGAAAGAGGAAAAAAGAAAAAAAAAAAAAGAAAAAAAAGAGAGGGGGAAGAAAGAAAAGAAAAAAAGGAAGAAGAAGAAGAAAGAGAGAAAAAAAGAAAAAAAAGAAGAAAAAGGAGGAAAAAGAAAAGAAGGGAAAAAAGGAAGGGAGAGGAAAAGAAGGAGGAGAAAGGGAGGGGAGGAAAAAGAAGGAAAAGGGAAAGAAAAAAAAAGAAAAAAAAAAAAGAAAAAAAGGAGAAAGAAAAAAAGGGAAAAAGGGGAAAAGAAAAAAGGAAAAGGGGAGGAAGGAGAGAGGGGAGGAAAAGGAAGAAGGGAAGGGGAGAAAAAGAGAGGAGAAAAAGAAAAAGGAGAGAGGAAAAAAAAAGAAAAGAAAGAAAAGAAGGAGAGGAAAAGAAAAGGGAAAGAAGGAAGAGAGAGAAGAAAGAAGAAAAAGAAAAGAAAAAAGGGAAAAGAGGGGAGAGAGAAAAAAAAGAAAAGAGAAGGAAGAAAAAGAAGGAAGAAAAAAGAAGAAAAAAAAAAAAGAAAAAGGGAAAAAAAAAAGAAAAAAAAAAAAAAAAAAAAAAAAGAAAAAAAAAAAAAAAAAAAAAAAAAAAACTGATTGTCACTTGCGACAACCAACGCCACTGCTTTTTCCATATAATAACACCAGGTAAATTGTTTTTTGTTTTTTTTGTGTGTTTTTTGAAAATAAATAATATTTTGTATTGTTTTCAGGTTACATTATGATTAGAAATTTTCAAAAAAAACGTAGCCTTTTGTTCATTTTTTTTTTTTTTTTTTTTTATTTTTTTTTTTTTTTTTTTTTTTTTATTAAAAAAAAAAAAAAAAGAAGAATTGTTAATTTTTTTTACAAGCTGCTAGGTTTGTAAAACAAAATGGATCTTCAATAAAAAAAACAGTTGCTGATTTTAAAATAAATTACCGTACTTTGGCAAGATACTATAAAAAATTTCCGAGTCTGAAATACTTGATGAGCAAATGGTTACACCCTCCATTTCCGTCGGCTACACTAAAAACCATTTAGTATTTAAACAACTTGAACTTGAAAACCAACTAGTTGATTATGTACTTAAAGAAGTAAAAAGTTCTAGCTACCAGTTCACTAGTGCTAACTCTTTGAAATTTCCGAAAACATGGACTTTCAATAAAATGACCGACTGGTTTAGTGCATTCTTTAACGTTATCCTGTGTTGTCTATCCGAAAACTTAAAAGCAACAAGTTTAGCCAAGGCCAGCAGTTTTAACAGAATAAACTTTAACGTCTTTTTTGACAACTTAGTTTCAGTAATGAATAAAGATAAATTTGGAGCTTGTGAAATTTGGAACATAAATAAAACCGGTGCGGCCTCCAAAATCCCGACCGTATTGTAGCTCGTAGCGGTTATGTAGTGTCAGCAGAGAGAGAAACGCTCGTTACCATAGCTGCTGCAGTGTCAGCAATAGGCAATTTTATTCCTCTTTTTTTATTTTCCCATGCGCCGATTTCAAACTACATTTTCTAAATTCGGGTCCACCTGGTTCACAATGCGCAGCCAATCCGTCTGGATGGCTGCAGGAGTTGCATTTTTTGGATTTTCTTAAATTTCTCCACCTTCACGTAAAAAGCACTGTGGATAAACCGTGCTTGCTTCTATTGGATAATCATGGCTCACATTTAGGCATAGAAGGTCTTAATTTTGCCAAAGTAAATGGCATTGCTCTCATTGCTCACATAAGCTGCAGCCACTAGACCCGTTTGTATTGGGTCCCTTTAAAAAAATTGTGAACATTGCTTGCAATGGTTGGACATACCTGAAATAGTCGCTCATACTTATCCACCTCGCATTTACTCCTAAAAATGTCCAGTCTGTCTTTTAGGTATCGGGCACCTTAGAATAGAGATATTTTTTCCGATGATGAATTCCTTGTAAGCTACGTTACTAATACGGTAGATTTAAGAGTACCAAAGCAACAAATTAAGCGAGAATTGGACATCTTCAACGAAAAGCAAGCGAACACTATTCGAGATATCAAACCAGTTTCGGAAACTAGACTTACGGATCCTGTTATTTTAATAGACGAGAAAAAACCAACTGAAACTAATTTTTATAAATTAAACTTTTGTAAGTTTTAAAAGAACATGTTTTAATAAATTCAGAATGAAAATAATTCAAATACACATTTTGTATATAAATATAAACAACCAACTGAACATCGTTTTTATAAACATAGCAACCACACTCTTATTACATATTTATAAAATCAAAACATAGTAACATATTTTAGCGTAAATTAAAACAAACAGATGTTCTAACACTCCCTCGCTAAAATCTTTTACGCCTAACAGTTCCTAAATTTTACAAACATGATATAAGGTAAACCTTTAGTAAAAATATCTGCTTGTTGGCTTTCAGTACTAACATAAACTAATACTATAATTCCTTTTTCCACTACTAGCTGTGAAGTGGACAATTATTGTGTCTCCTAGTCAACTGAAAAGTTGAATTTCTCTATTAGTGGTTAATAATTTTTTCTATTGTTGACCTAGGTTAATAATGGACAAATTCAAATTTTTGAGAATCTAAGAATAGTTGTTTAACAAAAACGAGTGAAACATAATTTTGTATATCCAGGAGATTATCTTTAACGTATTTGCTGCTTAAAATTACCTAACACGATAAAATTATTTGAATAAAAAATGCCATTAGTTTAAAATTCGCGCCCCCATCCCATAACCGCAAATACATAACCTGAATTTATTTATTTATTAAATATGATGGTAGAATCAGTTTTTTCAGGTTTCCCAAAGGAGATTTAACCAGGCGAGTTAAGTTACATGAAGAATTTTAAGTAAATTACAAACATTTTGTTGTAGGTGTTTTGAATGGTTAACAGAATCTGGAAGGTCCGATCTGTTGCATAAAAATGTCGACTCTAAAAACTTAACGAGTATGTGGCGAACACTTGCCATTCCTAAATGAATTACAAGTGTCAATTTCTGAAACCTAATATTCAAATGATGCAAGGTATATTGGCGAAGCAATAAATGCCCGTTAACATCTCTAGCTATACCAAAACTACCAAGCTTGCAGCTCAAATACTCTTAGGTAAAGAAAATTACGGAGGAACATTCTTAAATTGCAACGTGAAAGAAAGCACTTCAATTGAAGTTAACATCTCCCAACGATTACTTCCCGAAAGCAGAGCACAAATTGTGACAGCCCAAGTGGACTTAAAAAATAAACCACTAAGAAGCAGGAGATATACAGAGGAATACAAACAATTTTCACTAAAATTATATTTTACGAGCCCCAAAATGTTAATTTTAAAGTAGGTTTTAAATTTTTTGCCAGCTCAAACTGCTACGTGATCATGGTTAGAGTTATATATAAAAAATTTAAACAACCCTTGTGCTACATCTTTACAAATACGATATGTAAAGGTGACAAATTGAAGTCGATAGTATTAGACTGCATAGAAAAGCTACAACTACAATGCGGTGCCAATGTTAGGGCAGTAGTAAAATTTTCGAAACCTAATTAAAAGAATAGATGTATCACCGGAAAAACCATACCTTCTCGTAAACGATAAGAAAATCTATTATTTCTTCGATGTCCCTATTTATTGAAGTCGGTGAAAAATAACTTGATTAAATACGATATAATCTTTAATAACAAAAAGCATCTTCGAAAGACATTAAAAATTTCTACATGTCAGACAAATCTAAACCGCTGCGATTGGCTCCTAAATCAACTAATTTACATATTACTCCAAATAATTTTCAGAAAATGAAGGTGAAATATACCACACAAGTGTTTAGTGAATCAGTTGCAGTTGGTTTATCAACGTATGTAGCTTTTAATGCTTTTTGATATATTTGCATTCCTGTGCTACTTGATTTTTACAAGAAAAATGTTTATTTTTTTATTTTTGGCTTAAATTTGGCTAGTAGTGGAAAAAATAGTATATACACCATGGTTGTGAAGTCCATTATTGCCTACGCACCTTATTTCGCTTGGGATACCGCCCCTGCAAAATAAACTGGTGCTAAAGCAATAATGACAGACTTCACAACCTTGGTGTATAATATACTATTTTGAAATGATCACAAAATAAGAACTTCCATCATACGATGTTGGAGATATAGGACCACAAACGTCCGTGTGTATAATTTCTAATATTCTCTTGCTTTTGGTTCTAGTACTAAATGGAAATCGTGTCACTTTACCGATAATGCAAGGTTCACAAAATTCAACTTTTTGACTATTTATGTTTTTGATCTATACCTATCACCATTTTCTTTTTAATTATTTCTCTTAATCCTGTAAAACCAATATGTGAATACCGCCTATGCCATTTTTAAATTCATCCTTGTCACTTTCAATATTCAAACATTCTGACGTTATTAATTTAAATGAAATATCGTAAAGATTCTTTCTAACACCTATCCCTAACAATCTATCATTTTTATCGCTTAATTTTACTGTTTAATTTTCAAAAATAACTTTGAGATTTGACATTTCAAGTTTCTTAACGGATAACAAGTTTTTCTTAGCTGAGGAACAAAAAATACATTTTTATGCTACATTTAATTTCATTGTTGCCTACTTTACTTAAAACTTCTATGTTACCAACTCCTATAGCCGTTAAAAAGTTGTCATTTTTGGCTACTGCAATTTTAATAGATTCATTTAATACTAGCATATCAGAAAAATATATTTTATCATTGACCATGTGGTCTGTGCAACCAGAATCTATGAAAAACTTTAATTTGTCCCTCTCATCGATTTCTACATCTTTTATATTTGATTCGTTCATAAAACATACAGCATTATTACTATCGTCTACACTTACTTCATTTCTTACGCTTTCATTTTGTTCAACATGATTACTACCGTGATTGGTGATATTATATCTGCTCCAACCTCTTCCTCGATTGCGGCTTCTTCCTCTGTAGTTGTTTCTACTTCTGCTGCTGCTGCTTCTATGAAAACTTCCCGCTCTGCTGTTCGATTGAACACATTTTGACAATCTCTAATAAAATGTCCCATTTTACCACATCTAAAACAAGCTTTATTTGTAACATAAAATGCACATGAACTTTCTTGTGATTTCTGATCTGATTTTGACACTTTTCTTTTTTC